>VUQJ01029298.1:24381-36820 GCA_015108635.1 Andinoacara biseriatus
AAAATAACCTCATTTCTCTCTTGATTTATGACCTCAGTATACTTTCCCTCAATATAAATTTCCTAATTTTTCAGCTTAATTTAGTGAGGCTTAAAATTTGTCATCTCCACACCATTATATGCCCATAGCTTATTTATGGGAGATTTTTCTGCTTGTTATGAAGTGGGAATTGCATATGGATTCAAGACTGTGCTGAACTTTGCAGTTCCATTTTCCATTTTTTGTTCACTGCAGCAGTTACACACTCTTAAGTTGAGTGTTTCCCTTTGTTTATCAACCCACCGTTTAGTCCATGAATAATAAATGTTGCCTGGCTCCAACCGCCTCTACTTTCACCATGAATCTTCCAAAAGGGACAGAGTTAATTTAAGTTGATATGAGATTTATGCGTCGATCACACAAACGTAAATAACAAGCGTAAGCTGTTTAAGCAGGGTTTCTTTATGCTAATGACTTTATGACTTTTTATGAATTCAAAAGTAAGCATACTGTTGAGCAAATGGCAAGGGCCGACTTTAATTATATATCCAAGAATGTTTTATATGAACTAGGACGCAGCTGTAGACACTTACATATTGCAAGTTTAACAAAGAGGCAATGCTAATCTAATTTTTCCCAAGGGAAGGGAATACAATAGAAATAGCAGCTGCAATCTATAGGAATTCAGTTAAAGTGACCTTTAGCGTTTCAAATACCGTAGAGAATTTGGAAGAAAATATGCAAACGGCTGTGCTCTCTTCAGTCATGGATTTAAGGTCATTAGAAACTGACAGTGATGAAATGTATCCCAATGTTTGGACGAATGCGGAATTACACACCGCATTAGTGCAAGCTCACAAGATGAACCAAATGTTTTGTGCAGTGGGGCAACTTTTATTAGCGGAGGGACGTGAAGTCCAAGTGTGGACTTTCATGTGAATCGTGCATTTAGTGGCACATACATTTACCACGTCGGTGCTTTTGTTTGTTCACACAGTTTTAATTTAGGTGTGATTTTCATGGGGGTAATGCAGTCCATAAATCTTGAAATGCATTCTTATTCTATTGAGGCCTTGGTGGTGTCATGATTTATCAAAATGAACTAGAAAGCAGAAGTAATAATAAACACAGTGCTACATGGCCTGTCTTCCTGCCAGCTTTCTTTTGCCCCACATCTCTTTGTTTTCTGTGAGAACAAGAGCTTGTCTGGGACATTTTGCTCCAGATGGGGCAACAGAGTGTCCCAGAGCCCCTGTGTCTCATCCCAAAAACCTCCAACTAGTGCCTGTGGTATTTTCTTTTTTGCCAAGGAAAGCCAAGTCCTGAACACCCCCCTCCCTTTTTTTTCTTCAGATTTCAGTAGTTATTTTCAATAAAAACAACCCGACGAATACTTTCATTAATTCTTTTCTGCTCTTGCTGTTATCTTTCTTACTCCTTACGGAGGGCTCCTCTGTACAATGCATTGAAAGAGCACCTCTCTGAATGCTGGATAGATTGTGGTTGGTCACAGCTTGTGCAGGCTTGTTACTGTTGTTAGTCTGTTTTACTGCGCACTGAACATTTGATCTCGTTTCAGATGATAGGGAAGGGCACACAATATTCTCGTACTTCAGACTTGTAAAACAGGGTTTGTAAGTAAAAGGGAAAACTTAAACATGCCCCAATTGCATTAGGAATAAATGCTCCTTTTCTATTCACGATGAAAGAGAGCATGCGGTGTCGGTAAACTCCTTCATCCGGTATATTACATGTTCACATCTGTGTAAAATGAAATCCAGTGGTTTAGGGTTATTGCCTTACTTGGCTTCCTCAAAAATGCACCCCACACCACAGCGCTCATCAGTGCTTTAGATATTGAACACATATCTTTCTTTTTCCCAGGGATTCACGCATTCCAGTCCTGCTCTGATAACTTGGACACCCCTTTTTTTCTCTCTTCCATGTCCATTGTCAACCTGTAGCAGCACTATTTCACAAGTGAAGCTGACCTCTCTTTAAGGGTTTTTTTTAACACAGCAACTGCTACAGGATGCATTGCATCAAGTGTGTATAATGGGCTGATAAACAGGGCCCCTCAACCCTCCAAACCATATGAATAATATGGTTATATTTATATTATATTATGGTTATATTTTCCTAATATGGGACACTAAGCCACACTGCTGTGGGCCTGCTCAGTGGTGCATACTGGAACAAAAACAGTCTGTAAAGTTTTAAACCCTCCCTGCCTGTCTTTTTCACCAACCCTCTGTATTTTTTTTTTGTTATTTTGTTTTTTTTTTCACATTGCATACTGTAGATCAAGTATGTATCAGGGCTCAGCAATATGACCCCTCCTGCCACCAGCACATGATGTCTGTTCTGTGGTCAACGAAACATGGGTCTCTAAAAGTTTCCATATTTAGTAATCACTTCTGCTTAAATGCATGTGGCTCACTTTTAGTTCTCTGTTTCTTTTTCTAGGTATCTTTTTCTGACGACACACTTTCAGAGTCATTGGAGCTCTGCTGCGTTACTGGTCAGCGTATGACTTTTAAATATTGTGTGGGACAATTGTATAAAAAGAAACAGCCACAGTTAGATGTAAATGTTGGCACGTGGTTGGGTCTTCCCTGTTTGCAAGTTTCACATCACAACACATCGAGGTGAACACTTGTACCGAACCCGGGCGTCTCAGTTGCTTACAGTTGTTCACAGCATGGTTTGGTGTGACTAACTCCACCACAGTGGAAAAACCCTATAATACTTGTGTTCCTGCAACATGCATTCACAAACTGTGCTCACGGCCACAGAGCGGGGCCTGTTATGAAAACTAATCTCTGCGGGTGAGACACCCACTTTGTTTAGAGATTTCTGGTTGGTGTTGAAACCCAAATAATCAGCAGAATATTGCCAACATTTCTGATAAATTTATTGATTTATAATACTTATCAAAAAAAAAAAAACTTTCACCCTCGAGGATTTTCTCTTAATCGAAACTGAGTATTTTTGAAGGTTTGAACAATGTGATGACATTAAAGTTTCTGAGTCATCAATTCATTAATTCATATCCTGCGAAGACTGCACATCTTGCAGACTTCAGTGGATATATACAACTGCCTCTTCAGCATGCGGAAGAGTTGTTGCAGCACCATAAACAAACCGGCTGTCAGATGCTGTGTTGTTCTCTATGTCTATTTAAGAGTCTTAGGCCATTCAAGCGGCCTATCAAAAGACGTCAACGCTTAAAGATGCCATCTTTAGCTTCTCGCCTGTCACAGGGAACCCTTTGTTGCCTTTGTAAATTTTCATAAACAGACTGTTGTTTTTGTAAGCGTGCCTCTAAGTGACAGCGGGCTTCAGTGTAAGACTGAATGATCTGTACTAGAAACAGTATCCGGCTGCATTCTGGCTGTGTTTGAGTGTGGGAGTTGGACTTTGAAAATAATGGTGCATGCAGGGCATCCGGTGATGGATGGATCCTCCAATGAAGTTGCGTTATGTATTCCTGATGAGACTAGTGGATCCGTGGAGAGGATTTATGTGGCCGTGGAGGAGCAACCACTCCGGAAGATGTTGTCTGTAAGAAGTAGCAGTCTGAGGCTGTTTGTCACTGCTGAGCGTCCAGTGATTAAACTACCACGCTGACAGACATTCATCTGCTTTATCAAGTGAATGACTTGCACGGAAAATGTTTTGGCTCTCGTAAACAATGGGAAGTTAAATGGCAAGTTGCATGCTTCGTCTTCCTTTTTGGTGTAAACTCGGGAGCCACAGTGGTTTTCAGTGCAAATTTAAAAGAAAAAAGAGATTTTGAGCTGCTATATGTGTTGATAAGTGGAAAAAATGACCAAAAAAAGGGAAATAAAGGACACAGCCTGAAAACAACTGTTCTCACATGAAAACTAACATGTTTTCAGATAGCACGTGAATTTTAATGTGTGCAGAAATGATTATTGTGACATATATTTCCGCAATAACATAAACCGTGTGTAACTGTGATATCTCACTGGGACTTTGAGGTGCTGAGTGTGTCTGGCAGCTTACGGTTGCGTGACACTGCCAAGCTGGGGGTCATTGCTTGTATTAATGATGCATGGGAAGCTGAACTGCCTTTTATTTCCCTCACCATCTGTATCCAGTTGTGCCATGTAGATGGATTTTGGCGAGTGAGAACACCTCCCCCCCCCTTACCAGCTACTCGTGTGATTTATGGGACTGTGGCACGAAGGGATGAAGTGCTCAGAGAAGACTATTTGCAATTATGCAAATATCCACATTCACAATCTTATACATCTTATTTATTTATTGTATGGTTTATTTTTATTTTTTTGTTTTTCACTAAATATTCAAGAAGGAGTTGACTGATTTCAACTGTTTTTGTTTGGTTAATAACTCAAAAAAAAACCCCTTCAGGAATAAAAATCAAGAAAAACAGAAAAGTGTCATGATCCTGGTCCGGGGGCCCAGTTATCATAGTCTTTTGTTTAGTTTTGGTGCTTGTTTCCTGTTTCCCTCATGGTTTGTGATCTGTGTTCCCTGTGTGTTTAGAGTTCTGTTGAGGGTTGGTTTTGGTTTCTGTTAAGTTTGCCTATGCGTTCTGTTTTGTCTCTTCCTGTTTTACTTTGACGATCTTGTGTTTCTTGTGCCTTGTATTTAGTTTTGCTTCCCCTTGTCTCGTCTGGTGAATTATGTTCAGCCTTGCCCCTCACCTGTTGCCTGTTCCCTAATTCCTCAGTGTGTGTATTTAAGTGCATTGAGGTCCTCATTCCTGTCCGCCACACAGCTGATGCATGACAAAAAGAGGCTGCAAAGGGAAACAATTAAATTTAGATAATTAAGAAATAATTGAACAGAGGTTTCGCAACCGGAATGTCTAATATAATATTTAAATAAGTAGTGATAGAATGTGTTTTTCGAAAATACTCATGGATATATAATACAGTACTGTGCAAAAATCTCGTGCTACGCCTCATTTCTTTATATTTTGCTGGGAAAATGGGAAACAGGTGCAGACATTTGTCAAAACTTGCAAGCGTACATGGAAATACAGCATATAAGGTTTGTACAATTCTAACAAGCAGGAAAGTCAATATTTGGGATGACTACCTTTATTCTTAAAAAACGATTGAACTCTCTTAGGCAAGCGTTCTCATAATTTCTTCAGGAAAGGTCTCCAGTCTTCATGACTGATCATTTCTGATGAGGCTGGCTCAAATTTGGATATAAAAACATGAATTCAGTTTGTTATTGACCAAATAGATTACTATATAATTTTCAGTTGTAAACAAGTTTTTGACAGATTCTTAACCTATTTGTGTGTGTGTGTGTGTGTGTGAGAGAGAGAGAAGCTTTGATGTGTTGCCATGGAATCTCTTAGGGTTGCAGGGTAGCAGAAAGACTCAGCAATTCTCTCTGTGTGTGACTCCAATATCTATCTTCCAGATGTCACTCTAATGGGCCCGTGCACACACACCTGTGGGCACCTCGACAAAGTAGCACCACAGATAGATGTGTTGATTTTCCAATTACCCCTGGCTACTCTTTTCTGATGCGCACCTTTCAGTGTCCCAGTCATTTCTCACCTACAAGGAATGACACACCTGAGATTGTTTTTAATAACTGTGCTACGCTGAAAGCTCTTTGCTCCCATCACCGACCTGTATACGATTTCAGTGTCATTTTACTCTGTATTACTTGCAATGTATTTTAACACAAGTTTAAAGCTTTAGTTACTAACAGCAACACCTTCCGGGGCCCAAAGAAGAGGCTGCATCTTAACATGCATGTGCCATTTGGCTGCACGTCTGACTCAGATGAAAGGCCAACATCGAGTTCTGTTTACCAGACAGGTCTGAAATGTCCAGCTGAAGTGTCAGACGTACCTGCAGGGCTATACATTTTAAAAAATTTTGGGCAGTGAGGACACAGACATTGCTTGGGTCACAAGGAATTTGTACAGATGTTATTTCCATCGCTGTAGCTATCATTTTTGTGGGATTATCCCTGCCAAGTTAATTTGGAGCTGGAGTTTTATATCTGTGCCGGCAGCTGCTGCCAATATGAACCTTTGGTGTGGCAGAGAAATTGTTATACTTTGCAAGATGGATGTGCTGTTGTAGTTAGAGCATCCCTCAACCCGGTGCAATTTATCAGGATGTGGCCAAGCAGGTAGAATTGTGTATACTGTATATAATTTACTTCCAGGAGGAAGGCGAACAGGACAGATGTATTGCTGTGATTTACCTGACACTCAAATTAAAGTGTAAGTAATCCTTCTGCTAGAGGTGAAACATGTTGGCAGCATTATAAATTAAAATATACCGTGGAATTAATCCTGGCTATTAAAAGGAGACCTCTTAATGCTCACCTTTAATTTGGAAAATTAACCTGCCTGCCTGTCTGTTAAGCCTGTCCAAGCCTTCATTATTGTGGAGTCATTTGTATAATGCAGCAGGAAGAAAATAAAGCACACCATCTTATAAGCTGAAAACTTACAGGCCAATTTAATATTATGGATTCACCGGGATGCCCTCGAGTAGCCTCCTTAAAACTGTTTGCAGCAGACCTGCTCCCATGCGAGGGAGCCAACCGACTTGGTAATAGCCTACGTTTTAAGTCACACATTTCCTTGGCAGTCATAGGCTAACGCTCAAACCATGCACATATCCATATCTGGCAAGACTCTCAGCACACTTCAGCAGCTCTGACTGCTAACTAGGTGTGAAACACTACTGCATAGGATTACTATATACATCTCCTTGAGAACCTTCGGAAATCAGGGAATTAGAGATAAAACGGGAAGCTGCTCAGAACACATCACAGCCTGTGGTGCTTTGCCTCATCATCACATATAGTAGCAGATGAAAAATTGTCTGACTCCAATTTACTGAGTGGAGACGGTGCCTTGCTGGGTGTCAAGAGTGTCCAAGTTGTGTCTGTAGAGAGAGAGGCTGAATTTCTCTGATTATGTTGAGTTGCTCCTGGAATCCTCGTAACAGCAGGATTTTACAAACATTGTATAAAAAAAAAAAAAAAAGAGGGGTAATTTAGAAATGCCACTGCATAGTTCGTCCAGCAAAGCAGCTCAGACTGCATTGATAGTGGTGCAGAGTTAAGTGTCTCCACCTTAAGATGGTAAAACGCATCCCTGACAACTTAATAAGTAATGACCCTAAAATTTCCCGTTCTCAGATAGTATACTGTATATAATAACCTCAGTCGATGTATTGATTGAGCCTGTAGATGTGCAATGTGAGATGAAAACATAGCTTCACTTTAAGGGGTTGGGGAAAGACTGCAGTCATAATGACAATGCTTAAATGTTTTGTTTAGCAGATACAATCTTTATATGTTTGCTGATACAGATGAGAATGCAATTTTTCAGGTACTAAAGGATATTTAAGGTGTGTTTCCCACTCATTGTGGCTCTGTGGGTCATGCAAACTTATTCGCTGAATACAGCTGGGGAATCGAGGGAACACACTGTGAACACACTCTACTATTTAATCAATTGCAAATTAAATGCATTTTGTTTGATGACAAGAGTATATGTTAAGAATTCATCCCCTGATCCTTAATCTTTAGGGAACCATGAATGTCTATTTGCCCAGAAACGTTCTTTAAAATTACTTGTTTCAGCTCATGTCACATGCTGAAAGGATTTGGAATGGCTCCCCAGGAACTTTCAAAGTTCATGCATTCTTTTGGGAAAAAACATTCCCAGAATTTTCACATAGATCCTTTAATTTCTCAGTTCAGACTCTCACCAAGTTCCACTGAGCGTAAACCAAAACCTTAAATATATTTATGTATGCAAAGCTGCTCCATAAAGTCTCATTTTAGTAGTGGATTACCCTTTTGAAGTATAGCGTGATTCCAGAGGATAAAATAGCATTTACAGATGTGATGGTTAAGAGGGTCACTGGGCAAGAAACTGAGGGTGGAAAAATAAAACTGCAGTATTGTTTTACATCTAAATTTAGCCTTGACAGTCTCACCCACAGCATTTGGCTTATTTTTTCTTGTACAAGTGTTACTGACTGAATATAAGGTTTCCCCTTAATTTTTCTGTGAGCCAATAGGGATCAGAGTCATTTATGCCGCTCTGTGGGTTGAGAGGCATTCCACCGGAAACGGTAAACATTCCCATTGGATTAATTACGAACTCCTTTTCCTCTGGTCTGTCTGTTTCTTGTCAGAAAGGAAGATTAACAGTAGAATGAACTTTGGTCCACATGTGGAGAGGTTGCCTGTCAGGTCTCATAAAGAGAACAAGGAGGTGAGCGGGACCAGGTGTCAGTGGGAGTGTTGAACAAATGAAAAGTTGCTTGTCTGAAAGAAGAGGTCAGATTAGGTAAAAGGGACAACTTCAAGCATCTTGCAGTTTTCAGTGTTTCAAGTTTTAAAAAAAAAATTGTTATTGCAAGTTGACACATTCCATTTCTGTGTTGTATTGTTTATGAGTAAGTCTGTCTTTAAATCCACTCTCTAAGAAAACAGGCGTGTTGCTCCGATTCTGATGTGCATGATAACCTGTACATGTTATGGCCTGCGTTTTCAATTTATGTTACTGGCAGCTTAAAATTCCAGACGTGGGATAAAAATACTTGACGGGTTCGTCTTTTGAAAATCCTCAAAACAGCTAGTCGTGTTACATTCTGTGTGATTCACACATAGATTTCATTTGAGCAGGCCACCGGGTGCATTATCGTCCGCTTGATATATTTGGCCTCCCATTTTAGCATTTTTATTTTTTCATTCATCTAAAAACAACACTGTCTGCACATTCCTTTCATTACCTCACTGATAACTGGCTAGCTCTAGTCATCTTGTGTTTTCCTAATGGCTCATTGGCCATTAATCATTCAGCTGAACTCCAACACCACAGTTTTTGACTGCAGTTGGCAAAAGTTGTCCTTGTTATCCATTGGAGATCTGTTAACAGCTGGAGGGCCACTATTCTAAGGCACACCAAAGACAGAACAAGGTTACAACTACTACAGAAATGTGGTAGTTGTAACCATTACTGGTAGAAATACACAATTCTTAATTATCTTGTGTACTTAAATATACATTATTTAGTGTTAGCCATTGCAAACATTTTAGCCTATGTAACATAGCTGATTTTGCAACAGCAATGTCAGCTGTCTCAAATAATGGTAATTTCAGGCTAACATATGAAGGATAAAGCTTTTGATGTTGTTGAATGTTGAATTGAAGCTCATTCATCTTGAATTCTTTGAATAGATTTGGATGCTGGTCTTTTAGGTGGTTTACAAAATTGAAAGTATTTCCTCCCTTGATCTGAAAAGCATGAAAGCATCATTTACATATTGCCTTTAGTAAATCAGTAATCCCCGAACCTTAATGCTTTCATTATCAACGGGTCGGGGTAGAGCTAATGCGGTAGCTGCTATACTCAGTTCAGGAAGAACTGAGTGGGGCTGTATGCGCCTGCCAAAGGTACTGCCTACAGTACCTATGGTAACCTAGACAAAATACAGTTAGACAAAAAAAGTACATAATATGATTCACTAGAATGCTATGATTTCAGAATTATGGTACCAAAAGGTATCATATTGGTTTTGCTGGCATCCCTATTGTGAATTACTTCATTATAACCAAGAAATCACCAAGGCTGGTTAAAATAGCTGATTAAAATATGTTATTTGTCTCAACACACTTTGCAATAAAAACCTTATAAGTGATGTCAGGTGCTTTTCTGCACCTTATATCATTTTTAAGTGGTATAGTATACTCGGGGTTTCCTCCCTGTTGAACTCATCGCTACTGCCATAAAGCGAATCCCAATCGGTGCTAATTGGAGTGGCATTTCATGAAGTCTCGTCCACACTGCTTCCCCATTCCCCGCAACTTACTGACAAGTTATTACTGTACTCTGGATCTCTGGCTCTCTTCTATCTCAAAATCTGTCAGCAACACCAATTAATATTCCACAAAAATAAGAACAAAAATCAACATCAAGCAACAAGAATATCTGGACAGTGTCACAAAACCCTAGATAAAAGATAACAGACAAGCTGAATTAAATTGACTGGAAGTTTACTGTAGCAGGGGAGAAAAACTGAAATGCACACAAAGATCTCTTCAGAATTATTTTTACTCACATGGGTATACGTTTTCTAAAGTTAGATAATAAGTTACAGACACATCACATCCTAGTTCATCCTGATAAATTATTCATTGGAAACTGCTGTTCGAACGCAGCGCTGTTTTGCATATGCCTCCCAAATATGAAACATTTCATTCAGACACTCAAAGAAACCTTGATTGTTTATTGTGTTAAAGACAGAGCTCTTCAAATAAAATGATCATCACTAATTCAGGGTTTCATATAAAGTATACTCCCATCCAAGATAAGACGTATGGCTGTCACTTTCCCTGTTATCATTTTCATGCCCAGTTTATCCATATAGAACATCCAGTGCTCTTACCACAAGCAATAATTTAAATAGGAGCCATTGTTTTTCTGCACTTTTTAATGACACCATCATAAGCACTTATTCACCTCAGAAGGAGCTACGGCTGTGGGAAGCTGCCAGTGAAATTAAAATAATGAATAAAAGATAAGCTGGAGGAAAATGCTGAACTGGGACTCCAGCCGTTTGAGATCCCTGCTGAGAAGCAGTTATGAATGCAGGGCAGAGGCCACGTTTCTCACCACCCCTCTTCGGGGGTAAAAGCAGCCGATGGCTGTGTTTGTTAATTTGACCCGGTGGGCTCGACGGTGGGGTTGAGGTCAGATTGACTTCCTGGGGATTAGATTCTGATCTTTTGGGCCACGGAGTGTGTGATCCGGATGAATGTGATGGATGACTTCTCCCTGGTTAATATGACAAATGAATCCACTCTAAGCCACAGTGAATATTGAGTTTCTCCTTGTTTTTGTGCTTTACATATTTGAACTGGGGAGAAAGAAGTGACACATTTGACAGGTCAGGGTACTCCTGCTCGCTCTATTATCAGTCATCATTGTGGTATACTGTAGACATGAAACACAATGCAATCCTTTTGTCAAGTGTTCCTCCTAAGCTACACAAAAGATTAATTTCATGGTTCAGCAGATAGCTTTGGTTCGGGATTCATTTGCACTAACCAACTATGCATTTTTCAATTGATTTCACACAAATACTACGTGATTAAAGCTAATAATTCTCTTTTTGTCACATTGTGAGCATTTAATGATTAAATTTAGATTTTTTTTTTTTTAACAAAAAAAAATGTTAATACAAAAGATGGGTGAACTGTGGGCTCAATGTGGCAATAAATTACAGCATGGATGAGATCTGTTGTAGAGCAGACGACTGCAAGAAGAGAGATCATTTTCACTTTGTTGTCATTTTAATTTATGTCTGTTTTTAGATTTCACTCATCAGGCACATCTTGCCTTGCTTGTCCTGGCTGCACAGCCATGTATCTTCAATAATGAGTAATTAAATCTGATAGGCACTTTAATGCATAATAACATCGAGTGAGTTAATTTTTCACGTGCCGCAGCCTGGCGTTCCTTTCATCTAATGCCAGGGAGATACTCAACAAACCAGAAAGGAATGTCATTTATTTTGCTTTCTCATCTCTATCGTTTGATCATGTGTACAGATGTCTCATAAGTATAAGTTAATGGCCTCGAGAGTGGCCACAACGTTCTATTCCAAGAGTGAAAAGCCAGGTAAACTAAACAGAAAAATATTCAGTAATTATATGTATACTATTAGAAATCAATTTGGGAGTTATTTTAAAGCTTATCCAAACTGCATCAAGGAAGGTTTCCCGACATACCAAATTCCATCTTTAATATACAGTCTATGCTGGCACTTCACACAGAAACTTTTAAATAGTGCTACAAACATCAACATCTACTGTGATGCAGACGCAGGGTTCTGCACAGTCACAGGCCAATAGCCGTATCCAGTATCATGTCAGAAGTCTTAGAAAAAATTCTGCAGGATAGTTTAAAGCACCTTTCAGGCGACTATTTGTTGTGATTTGGCACTATATAAATAAAATTGAATCGAATAAATATGCATAGTAGAATGCTCCATAGTGTACTGGTATAAACATCTTCCTAACAACTGAAAGATCCCAGGAGGAGACACAAATCCCTTTGGGGTTGAGTCAGGAAGGGCATCCGGAATTAAAAATTCTGCCAAATTCATCATGTGGAGCAGCCCCTTGTGAATAAAGGGCCAGCTGAAAATAACCTTAGATTGATATAGTTCCTCTTTTGCTATAAAGCCAATCATGGTCCTGATTTGTGTATATTTTCTTTGAAGAAAATTGTGAACAAATGTAAAGGAAATATTTCAGAAGTTTTTATGTGTTTTATCGATGCCTAGAGAAAGTTATTTGTTAAACTGAGTCAAGGAAGGGTGCCAGAATACATCATGAGAGTTCTGGCTTACTGGTATGCCAATAAGAAGCTGCAAGCCTCATTCGGGGAAAGCAGTGGAGATTT
>VUQJ01029298.1:36840-51680 GCA_015108635.1 Andinoacara biseriatus
ATTTGTCCCCAGTTTTTTTTAGGCTTCATGTTGCTGATTTGCCAAAGAAGTCGAGAGCCTGTAAAACTGGGTGTATGGCTGGAGTTATTCTAGTGAGCCATATTATTATATATAGCTAATCTTGTGGTCTGTAGACCTAGTAGGTTTGATCTCCAGCAGCTTCATCACATATGTTCTGCTCATGCTGTGGAACATGACATTACATACAAAGCCTGTAAGAGCGCTGTCTTTATTTATAGAACCAAGGAGGACACAGATAAAATAATGGATATTGAACATATTTATAGGCAATGTCAGATTATGTATGCACAAGCAAACATCCTTGTGTGGAAGTTTAATGCATATACAGAAAGAGTGAAGAGTTGTCCATTTAGAGCGTATTGCACATCTCTGTATATGACACATCTGTAGGTGAACTATAGGAAAGCAAAGTTTATGTAGCTTATCACGATGCCATGAGTTGATGGAAGAGCCTGAGATGGTTCAGTGCAAGTGAAATGTTTGTAGCTGCTGGAGTCAGTACATTTAATACCTTATTTCAAAAATATTATGTATAAATGTATTTGCACACTCAATACTTCTGAGAATGAGATCATTGGTTTAATGGATATACGGTCTGGCATCACACATTAGCAGTCTGTACTGCGGAGACACTGGTAGTTTCTCCTTGCGGGAAATTTACCTGGATGTGTTTTACTTTATTTATTTATCTCATTTGTTGTGTTTTATGTTGTTTTCATGGACCATGAGTCTGAAAAAAAAAAAGGACTGACTGATTGAATCAATCGTGTGTATTTCTAGGGAGTGAGTGGAACAAAAAAGTGATCACAGTGCGCTATGGTGCAACTCCTCAATATGGTGCAACTCCTCAATAAGAGGGCCAAGTTTACTCTGTCTCAACACTGTGTGGGAAACGGTGCTGACTGATAAGTTCTATTTTCTTCACTATCAAAATAGAATCATTACAAAAGACGGTCCTAAATGCAATGACTAAAAATATGAATCATATGGAAACAATTTCGTCAGTGTTAGGTTCTGGCAACTGATTCATAGTGTGTGGGTTTTATTTATGCAAATACTGCTGACTGGGTAACACTTCTGACACACCTAACAAGAGATGGAAAAGTACCTTCAATCTGTTTCAGTTAAACAGGTTGTTCAACCTGGAAACTGTGGCAAAATATTACGCAACATTTTCAGGTTTGATGGTGGCCCTGATTACATTTTTTAGAGCTGTAGATTGATTTATTGACAATATATTAATTTAAAGGGCAGCACAGTGGTGCAGTGTTTAGCACTGGTGCCTTACAGCAAGAAAATCCTGGTTCTGAATCCACCATCTGGCCAAGCAAACTCTGTGAGGCATCTGCATGTTCTGTCCGTGTCTGTGTGGTTTCTCTCCGGGTACCCCGGCTTCCTCCCACAGTCCAAAGACATGGAATTAGTGGGATTAGTTTGATTGATCATTCTACATTGCCCATGGGTGCGAATGGCTGTTTGTCTCGCTGTGTTTGCCCAGCAACAGACTGGTGACCTGTCAAGGTTGTACACTGGCTCTTGCCCTATGTCAGCTGGGATAGGTGCCAGCCCCTCCTCCTGTAACCCTGAATTGGATAAGCGGGGGGAAATGGATGGATGGATGGACATATGCATTATTTCTTAAGGAAGCTTCTGCCCCTTTAAATCGCCCTGGTAGAATAAAATAGCCTTGACACAGGAGGAGGCAGTGTCATTGTCATCAACAGCTATTTATCACCATCCCGCACGACCAATCAAGCGGCGGCAGCAGTGTTACATGTCAGACGGAGTTTCAAGGCTGTACCACCCTGACGGTGGCCTCAATCTGAACTTTAATTATTGTGAGTGGCCTGATTCAGTTGACACAGCAAGTACACCCCTTTGTTCTTCCTTCTTACTACTTCTATCACATTCTTCCCCCCGCCAGTACTTCCTGTGTTTTTGGTGGACTTCAACCAAATTCCACTTCCTGTTTCTTGGAAATATTAAGAGAGGTGAGGCAGTAAGAAGGACCAGATGGTTTGGCAGATGTGAACATACAGTAAATGAACGTCTTCAGCTACTACTGGCTTTTACAGTCAGCTTATCAGCTGTCTCTGTAGAAAACACCACAACAGGAAACTGCCTGAGTCTGCAGGCAGTTTGCTCATTAGCTGTCTCCTCTGTTCTTCAAGTTTTTATTTTATTTTATTTATTTTTTTTGCTTATTTGCTTTGGAGGATCAGTTAGTGGTCTTAAAAGGGAAATGGCTTTATAATGGTGTGTGGACAGGATCGTCCCTGAATGACAAACTCTTTCTTCACTATAACAATGGATAGTTGAAATCAGCCTGTCGAGGGCACTTCTGGGTAGCTGCCCAGAAGGACTCTGTGGGCAGAATGTGTTGTTCTGTTCTTGAGGTCTCTCAAGTCACTTCATTGCAGCATTTTCAGGCCACTCTGTTATGACATTTTCACGTTATATATTCCTCTGCACCTTGGGTAATGCAGAAGTATTGAGCTCTCTGGCCCTGTGGTCATAGAGGAAAGCTGGTAGTAGATTTGTTTTTTATGGTATTGTCAGATTCAGTTGAGCTCTTTTGTGCCTCCATGCTGGAGATGGCCATACCTAGAAGCATTATGTTTTTGGGATTGTTCTGGAATTGCACATTAGTCTGCCATCCATCCATAAGACCATCAATCTTGATAAATGTGATATTTTGCTGATAGCCTGCAAGCTTTTGTTGTGGTGTGACTTCATGCGGTAATCATTGCAAAATCTACAAGGATGGCATGCAGTGAGTGATGTTATTTTATAAGCCACAGATTCAAAGGTCAGCTTTACTTCTTTTTCTTCTTCTTTTGGCTGCTCCCTTTAGGGGTTGCCTCAGCAGATAATCTGCCCCCCCCCCTTATCTCACCCTATCCTCCTTTTTAATCCGCATGTTTGATTTGGCCAAGATTTTATGCCCTTCCTGACACAAACCTCCCTATTTATCTAGGCTTGGGACCAGCACAACACATGCTTATGAATTGGGTGTCCAGTGATTAATAAATCTTTGAGGATTCAACAATTTTTCATTGAGTCTTTCTGGTGATATGAATCAAGCTTGCTTGACCTTTTCGACTCACCCTGTGCAAACCTTATATCGGATTTTTCTTCACTGCATCCCAGCCACCAGTGTAACGTCTAATCTGCCTGTTGCTCCTCCAGATAAGTGAAGTTTTAGCTATCGAGCAATATAAACAGCACTGAATATTAGATAGTCTGACATTTAAAAAGACCCGAACACACTGGTTATCTTGCAGAGCATCTTCCAAGAGTTTCTTGCTCCATGTTTCAAACAGAAAACAAGCAAAAAAACTTTCGATCTCCTCTGAAAATGGGCTAGTGTTATACCCACTAGGAAAAAAAAGACTTTTTTATCTTCTTTATGAGTCAAAAATGAAGACAGCTCTGGTATTTTAAACGTTTCCCGTGACAGGGAGCAGTGTGCTCTCTGCAGCCTGCGAGATTGCTGCTGGTTTGCTTTGAATCAAAACATAGAGGGCATTTTTGGGGCCCATCAGCAGGCAATGCAATTAATTTTCTCCATTTGAAATATCAGAGAGCGGAGGAAGTACAACAGTGTGCACTCTGCTACACAGACTGCTTCTCCAGCCAGGTATAACAGTAATTCCCTGCTGTGGCTTGAAGAATGACTGGTTAGAGGGTTGTTGAGTGTTTTCATCATTCCTTTTCTCTGGAGGATGTGACCAAAACTCATGGACATGTTGCTTTTGTGTCACCACTTTTCCATTTTTGTGTGCAAAATTGATGCCAAAGAATGCAAATTTTCATCTTCAGAGCCTCAGAAAAGCTGTATTATAACCAGTTTAAATTTGATTTGCTACAGCCAATAACCTGACAGTGGTTGCCAACAATAGCTTTAGATTGGATAGAAAATAAGATATACGCAGTGGTTTTTCACACAAAGAAACATTCTGGGTTGACAGCAGTAAACACAAAGAAAAATAATTGTTTGTCACAGAAGGAAACGTACAAAAGAGAACAGCAATTAACTGCTACTGTGAATATTTTTTTCCAGATCAGGGATGAGGAGCTTGGAGCAAAGCAGACAGCAGACTTTAAACAAATCTGCCTGATTGGCTGCACTCATATGTCCCTAAATGACAGGGTAGACAGTATGGAGAGGTCTCCTTTTGATGAGTTATTAAGACTGTGGCCAATTCCATTTGTACCACACAGGGACGGAGCCATCAGCACAGCACGAAGACCACTACGACTGATGCCTGTGTATTCAAAGTTAATTACAGTTATTATGAATTTGAGTTATCTGTGTGGTTATGTGTTTGATCTCCCCAGCCAGGCCACAGTTTTTTGACTGCGGTCTCCCTTCATGAGCGATATTTCATTTCTCAGTGCCAATTTCTAATAAAACATACTGCATAAGGAGTTTATAAGTTTAATTATTTAGCATTTAGTGATCATTAATAATTATCTGTTGGTTTGTTTGACTGTGGTATCATAAGCGGTGCATCAGAAAGCAAAAAAATAAAAAATACTGAGTCAAGGTTCAGAAATTTGATATTGGGGTCATAGAGATCAAATTTATAAAGATTATCTGGTATTATTATTATTATGAAAAGTTTTATACAATACTACAAAATTTTATACTATATCATCCATCCGTCCATTTATTTTCCAACTCAGGGTCACACTCATATCTGTGTTATTTAGATTTGAGTGTCCAGAGATATTTTTTTATTCATAGCTCTAGCTCCTAGTCTAATACCAAGTTGTATAAAAGCCACACGTACACAACCTTATGCATTGCAGAATTAGTTTTTTTCTGGTGAAAGGGAGGTTTATTCTCACTACTCGCCAAGCGCTACTGAAAGGGGATTAGAGCCCGACCGATACTGATATTTGGTGATTTAAAAATCCAATATTCTATATGCAGCTTTTTTTTCTTTCAGGCACGTACAACATAAACACATTTCCCTTACATTTATACAAAGTTATTTATTTACTCATACTCTTCTCAACTCTGCTCAGATCAGCTGGTTAATGTCTTTTTTTCACAAATTGGTACTACAGAAATACACTTGAACTGAACAGCTAGTGACCTGGCGGTCAAAATATTTTACTAATGATTAGTATAAACCAATTACACATTCATAAAAGAGTTATTACTTATCTCCAAAGCTTAAAGACCCTATTAATAGGTACTTTTTTTTACAGGCAGTGTTCAGAGGCATTACAGATCCTAAAGGTGGAAAAATAAATGTGATGGGTGTTTAAATCTGCGCTTTAACTATTATTGATTTGAAAGTTTGGCAGCTGAAAAAGGTAGATGATGCAACCTTGTGTCCTCTTTGTCCACTGCCCCCTTGACGTATTTCTGTTCCAGTTAAGCTATTTCATCATACTTGGTTGACAGGAGCAACATATTTGCTTTATGAATACAGGAGATCTGTCAAGCTGCCAGTCACCCCCTGCTACAGTTAGCTGACTGACTGATTTAGATGCAACTTCCCTTGAGAGTGACATTGTGTCAATGACACTGTCCCTTATTTGCCTTTGCATTTTCCACCCATCTCTCTTTTTACCTGTCTCACTCTCTCTTCATATGTAACCCTCCCGCACCCTTTTTCTTTCCCTCCATCCTTGTAGGCTTGGGCTTGACTCCCCATTGACTGATGAAGGACACAGACTGTGCTAAAGGCATGACGGTTACAGAAGAGTGATACATTCATCAACAGTAATCAGTGGGGTTGTTAAGCATAATCGTGTAAATGTCATCCTGACTTTAGTGCTTTGATTACAGTGTACAATCCCTTTTCTGGAGAAGCTATCATTTAAGATCCATTATTCTGCAAATACCACATTTGTTTTCTGGCTTAAAGCAAACACATATAAATATCAGCTTCTTTTTTTTTTTCAAACTCAAGTTGCTGTCAGGTGAACTTCTTGTGATTTGGAAATAACCATTTTCGGAGCCGAGCCGGCTATTCCTACACCTGTTTCCTATAAAGACTGTTGCTGTGGGGTGAACCTGATGGCTCAGCAGGGAGTAAATGACATTGCTTGAACAGGGGGGCAGTCACTCTCTTCGTTTTCTTATCAGCTCTGCCTGCAAGCTGTATGAATACAGAGCTGCGATGGGTGGTTGGGGGGGAGACAATATCAGCAGCTGCAAGGAGGAGCAATGACTCACTTCCATAGTGCCCTTATCTTATGATGTATGCGAGCAGGACCAGGTATGGCATACGTCAGCTTCAACTGCATGGCTATATCTATGCACTTTCAAGTGTGAAGGTGGGAAACATTACCAACGGCTTCGGCTATAAAAGCATCCTGCTCATACTTTTAAAACGCGTCCTTTTTTGTCATCGCGCTTTATTGTATTCACAGCAAATCATTATGGCTTAGCTTCAGACACAAAAGAAAACCTCAAGGATAAAACCAGACGGTAGTACGGCAGGAGCATTACCTTTAAAGATCCATAGTTCTTTCACCCTTTAGACATTGGCATTTCTTTTTATCTGCAGGTGAGTGTTGATCCAAGTGACTTCACAGTGAGGAATACTATTTTCTGATAATATAATCCCTCCTGCGGTCCAGGCCCGGCTGTGTATCTCTTATATCCATGTCCCACCCCAGGAGAGTCTGACAGCAGCCTCGTAGTTTCTTGGCTGAATGCCTCTCTTGTCCTTATCGTTCCTTCCATATTGTGATTCCAACACACAGGAAGGATGGAAGGATGGATATGAGGAGGGTGCTGCTGTGCTGTCTGATTGAAAAAGGAAGTTTAAGAAGTCAGTCCAATTAGTTAAACTTTTTGTCACAATTATACCTCTGCTTTGTGAGTTGTGATTTACACAGCATGTGATTGCAATATAGCAACATTCTTTCTTTCTTTCTCTCTCTGTTTAGTCAGCAGAAGTCAGTGGATGAGGTGGGCTGTTCTCCATAACCCATCATGGATACCAACTACTGGACATTCACCCATCTCAAAACATCCTGTCTGAATGGTTCCTGCTCCGTAACACCTCCCTGTGTCTGAGCTGGGACGCCCAGGACTCACAGGCTGTGGACATCATGACACACATGGACTACAAGTACAGCCTGCTGGGCTCCACGGTGGAGGATTACCGCAAGAGGCCGCTACTCCTGCAGGTGGATGAAACACCTATGAACCTGTTTGCAATTCTGGAGGTGAAACGAGATCTACCAAGACGATGGAGCACACTGGGGTGCTTCCGAAAGATCCGAGTCTACAGCTTCCTATTTGGTCTGGCTGTCATGTTCCTCATCATGGCTTCATACATTTTGACTGGGGACAAAAAGGGCCTCCTCCTCACCCCTTCACCCTACCACTTCACCAGCCTGGTCAGTCCAGGACCTCTGGCCTTTAACCTGTCTTCAGTCAAGGACTATGTACATATCAAAATGGTGGTCAAGTCCATCACATCCAAGGTGGAGTTTCGGAGCAGTAGACAGCTTCCAGAGCTTAAAGCATTGGTTAAGAGTGAGCCACATGTGAGTATCCAAATTATTTTATGTCTCATTTTTTCAATTTAACACATGGGCAATGTCCTTTAATATCAAATGCTATCACAAAACAGAATTGTTTAAAATTGATTAAATTCATACTTCATTACTATATTATATTATCACTTTAAAAAAAATGTGGCCTAGCCTGAAGAGTCTTGTGCTATGATTAAATGTGTTGAAAAAGTGATTCAAATCAGTATTCATGCCTATATGCTCACTATCCAGGGCTGAATACAGCGACACTGGTGCAATTCCCCACTGGCTGCAGTGTCTAATTTAATTTATAAAGAGATAAACCTGCACTGAAATTCTTCTATAACGCTTTATGCCAAGCCAGATAATTGCATGGGTCCCCTAAAGCTCAAAGTCATCCTGGGGTCCTTCAACATGTTGGCCTTGCAGCTTTCTTACTGTTCATCTCACCTCAAAGCCTGGTTCAATTAATAGCTAATCCTAATGATAATGGCTTGTGCTTGGGCTATTTGCAATATAACTAATTTCTTATTGAACAAGCTAATGAATCGTAGACAGTGGCCGCAGGACAATCAATACTGCATCTGTGGATGGATCCGGCATTAATTGTCCTTAAAGTAGCCGTGTCTTCCAAAGTGTGAGTGAGTCTGTGCTTAGTTTCATCGACAGAAAAAGAAAATCTTAAAAATGTGAATGAATGCATGTACGTTGCTGCCAGAAAGTATTAGAGGAAATTAGAGGTCAGTCTGGTTACAAGGTTTCTAGAATAAAGGCTAAAATTTTCTGAGTTTGCACCTCTACACTTGCTGAACAATGAATTTGGAGTCCCAATTTAGGATAGTGAGTGTGAGGCTAGGTAATGTATCCATCTGGCCGAATCGGTCCCCCAAATTCAATTCAACTAATGTTCTTTTTAACTGTTGAAGACAAGACTGAAAGAAAAGAAGCCTAAACAAGGAAAAAGGAAGGATGGCTGAACTGTCTGGCAGTGCAGCAGCAGTACAGATACTATGAAGTTTGCTGGTGTTTGTTTTAACATTTCTTTTCTAATGTGGATGTCATAAAATTTAGCATGTGGCCACTCGCTTTGGTTGCCAATTTATTGCAAATTTCATCCACCAGAGACCTCAATTTCCTGCACAAACTTGTCAACAGACAGTTGGAATCCATACACACACTGACTGGAATGTATTCACCTTCTACCGTACAGCTTTAGCAATGATAATACGGAGGGAGTTTAAACGGACTCCGTAGATTGATGCAACCTACTTTCTCTGCCTTTACAGATGTTTTCTGCTATCCCGCGCAAATTCCTTCCTGGTGTCAAGAACCCCTGCTGGTATGAGGAATACACTGGGAATATCACTTCTGACCCATACAGGACAAACTTATATGGACGCTATTCGCGGCGCTTCAGAACAGTTTTCCAGCACTTGAGGAGCACTTTCCACGAACATTTGCTTCACCGCAACAGGAAACTCTACCGCATGCGGTGCCTTCCTTATTTCTATATCATTGGTCAGCCAAAGTGTGGCACAACAGATCTGTATGATAGACTGAAGCTGCACCCGGATGTCAAGTTCACGACTTTCAAAGAGCCACACTGGTGGACCCGCAAGCGGTTTGGTGAGTAAGCAACACTGTAATTTCCTGTGGTATAGGCACCCAGGCTGGAATACAATAATGCAAGCATGTGTGAAGCCTGCCTCTCGATCATATCATTTTGGCAGAGGAAAACCTCAGGGAACCCCACTGAAGCACCAAGTGACATAATCTTCTATGCCTTAGCTATCATTATATTGTTACGATGTGTGGATAGTTTTGATCATATTCCACATTTTCTGCATATTTCACTAGATAATTTGGGAGAAAGTTCTTTGGGTACTGACTGACAACTATGTCAAACTGAGACTTTTCTGCAACTGATGCACCAATGCATGCAGTTCAGTTTCCAGCTGTGGCTCAGATGGTAGAGCGGGTCATCTACCAATCGGACAGTTGGTGGATTGAACATACTGAACCCTGAGTTGTCCCTGATGCATCCGTGTGTATGAAAGATAAAAGTGCTTCGGTATACAGATTAGGTATGTGTGTGTGAGATTGGGTGAAAGAGGCTTGCAGTAGAAAGTGGTTTGAGTGTTCAAAATTCAGTAGAAGGGTGCTATATAAGTACCAGTCCATTTCCCAGTGCAATTACAATACAGTTACAGAGAAATTAATGTCCAAAACAAATGCATTATAATTAACAGAAACTCCTAATTTTCTGCCTGAGAGTTGCCCCAGATTTACAGCCCTAACTGTGTATTTACAGTCTTCATTCAGCAATTTGAATTCTCATTCTCTTTTCCCCGCCTACGCGCATTCACACCTCCATTAGTCTCTTATAGTGCGACTTTCTCAGCTCAGTACGTGCGGTTAAGCTCATGTGCTAACAACGCTCATTAACAGCTCAACTAGAACTCTACGCAGAAGGATCTAGATTAACTGTCATCTGTGACATCGATTTCTGTCGGTTGTAGAAACCACTTGAAAGGAACGTAAAAACAACTGAGCTTTCTTCAGACTCACGCTGCTATTTTGCACTTCTTTAGCACGTTAACGTTACACTCGCTTCTTACGACACATCTCTCCACTATGAAATTTGCTTCCCTCAGCTACTAGTTGCATCTTTTGAGTTGTTGGCACTGTGCATAAACGTGGATTTTATACTTTCCTTGAAAAGAGTAACAGAGCAATTAAAGGTTTCTTTAATTACACAGCAAATCATTTCATTTTATGATAGAGTTGCTGCACAGAGGCATTCAAGGATGTTACTTCTTACTGGAGATAATATTGACTACATAATGAATAAATGTTGAAAACACTGGCCGACTTTGTGGAGACTTTAACACTATCTGTTAATATACTGGCTTGTTTGTTTAGACACACACAACTTGCTGCCAAACTCAGGCTTACAATGTTGGCACTCGAGGCGTTTGAACAGGTGGTAACTCAAACAAGTCATTTGCACAAACAAAGAGAAAACCCTGCGCGTCAAGAAGTAAGAGCCGCCTCGCAGCAGACATCTGGGTCGTATGGCAGCTCTAACAGTGCGGCTGCCATTGTGGTGTTCTTTCTCCATGAGCATCTGTGATGAAAAAGAACCACCACACCATCACAGATGGGATTAAAAGCTACCCATAACCCGAGAGTGAGACTGAATGCACCTAATATGAGCCGAAAACCCTTTGGACAGAAGTTTCATCTTAAATTGCTTCTTGGGTTTGATTAGGTGATTTTTGACACCATAAAGGCTTTAGTCTATTTCCTCTTACATCTGAATTTTTTTTTTTAATTACACATTTGGGTGATAAAAAGGCGTGCAGTGAGAATTTTAAGGAGGCTAAGATTCTTTTTCTGTCTTGCATTGTTGTCCCTAAATAGGCAGATCATCATCCCCCAATACCTATGTGTGTGTGTGTTTTTTTTTTGTTTCCCTTTATAACTGAAACAGTCATTAGGACTCATGAATAATGGAAAAATCTTCAGCAGCTCAGGATGCAGGCAACACTGAGTCAGTGCGTATGTGCCGCTAATGTGTGCCTGCATTTGTGAAGAAATAAAGAAGCACAACGACCAGCAGTTAAACTGCAGGGCTACGATCTGCCTCTTGACTGATGGCTCTGTTTTCAGCACTGGTTTCAAAATCTAAAGCCGATAACAGCTTTATACTGAATTGCGTATATGCAATGTATATGCAGATTATTTCATAATTATCCTCGAGTAAGTGAAGCCCCACTATCACGGGCGCTCAATTTTCATTGTGATTTCTGGAGATTGGGGCAGTTCTTCTGCTCGGCAATACATTTTGTTTTGCCTGCAGCTATCTGTCGAAAGATTATTTCATGATTTGAATAATTTCACTCATGGCTTTCGTGTAATTCTTGTTAAGGGCACTACATACAGTATTGGCCACACTCTTTGAAAACAACAACAACAAAAAAAAACCCCAACCAAATTCACACCACAAATATCAAAAGAGGCTTAACTGTCACAGCCAAATCTATCCCTTTGAAGTTCATCCAGTTGCTGACTATGCCCCTAATCCCTTTGAGACTCACAAAACCTAATTGGTGGATTGATCAGTCTGCATGCAATACTTATTTTAATGTGTTGGGTTTAGTTTGAGTTGATAATTATTTGAGGCTCGTAAAGCGGTGGGCTGTGGATGAGTTCTTTGCCTTAATTTGTCTGCCTCATGCTCCGTGTTTTCTGCTGCTTGTGATGTTGCGTAGCAGCAAATGCAGTTATATCCCAAGGACATGGGTCCCCCTCAGTTACTGTCCCCCCTCATTCAGCGTGCTTTCATCTTCGCTGTCACTTTCTTTCTCTCTGTTCCTTCTAGTCTTATACTTGGGGCTGCTAATCAGCACTTTTCTCTTAAGACATCCTTTGAGGACTCTCAGAATTCAAATGGTCTTGTTTCGTATTTATTTATTTCGATCCCCCTTGAGGCGCTTCTCAGTCGATGCAGCGAAAAGGTGATTTGATGCGATCCGTGCCACATTACTTTCTTAGAGGAGCAGTTTGAATCTTAAGGAGATGTGTCTCCTGTGTACAGTTTCTATCAAGAAACACAGCCTATGTGAAACTTGCTCTACGCTTAATTCATATTAAAAAAAATGAAGCAAGATTTGCCAGAGCCATTACACCTCATACAAGTGTGACCGTTCTGCATGAATAATGATGCAGACTGGGTGTTTGGAGAGTTTACTCGAGTTTTCTAATCATGTTTTCCTCCTAAGAAAGGTGTTTTAATGGGACACCATCAAAGCATCACTGAAAGTAACAACCGCCTGAGTTACTTCATTATCCTTATGCTGCATGGATACTCCTAAGTCCTAAACCGTATCTCCACAATTGCCTACTAAATTATAATTATACTGTGCACCACGGCAGCTCAGATGGAAAACACATTTGCTAGTCCTGCATTTAAAGGATTAACTTGACATTGGCCCTTAATTGGAAACACAAGAAAGTGAGCGGATACAGTACTCCCTGCTGAATTTGGATTGGATCTCAACTTGGATTTTATTAGGTCACCCTGCAGTCAGGACAACAGCAAAGCCCTAATGACCCCCTTTAGTGTGAGCACAGAAACACATGTAGAGAAGCGGAAAGGCAGGAATAAAAACTCATCCCCTTTTCCTTGCCGATTCCTACTTAAAGCCATATCCACTACAACAGGTTTTTCGGTGTAATAAAATTGGAAAACATACCGCGTCCTTTTCTCTCTGCCAGGTATCATTCGTCTCAGTGAGGGCTTCCATGATCGATACCCAGTGGAAGACTACTTAGACTTGTTCGATCAGGCTGCTTACCAAATCCAGGGCAACCTCACAGCAAATACCAGCGGATCCATCCAACCTAACATCATCATAGGTAAGTAAAATGACGGTCAGTTCACACCTGCGATTAAATTATCACATAAAAAAACACACTGAGTTCAAATTGGAGCATTTTCTAACTGAGCTCTGCAGTATGAGTTGTTAGCCTTATTTCCTCCATTTGCTACTTCTACTCACTTATGTGCAAGTGGCCTGAGGCACGGGCCCAAATCTGGTTTGATTTCCAGTTGGCTGAAACTTCATTCCCTGTCATTTCCACAAGGTGTCCTGTCTGTTACTACTGTCACTCGCTACCAAAGGCATGAAAAGTAGTATAATACGAGATGACCTTTAGAATGAAACAGTCAGCACAAGCGAATGCCTACATACAGCTGCCTTGTCTATTGCAAAGCATGCTCCAGTGGACGTGAGCAACTTTAACTTCCTGGTTTATGTCCCAGTGTAGTAGTCTAATGGATCTAAAAAGGACTGCCAAAGATCAGGGAAATGCCATAAAAGTCTGATCAGCCAGGAACTGAACCTGGTACTTATTGCTCAGTGGATTAGCAGCCATGTGGTATAGGTACTAACCACTTGGCAATTGGTTTATCACGCATTATGCAAAATGTGCAGGAGTGCAGGAGCAGAGATTCAGAAGTGGAAGTTTTACAAGCAAACAGAAGCAATCTGAGCGCAATGATAGAGGAGTTCAGCTGGAGGACAAGATGTCTGTGCAGGCAGCCGTCTGTCTCGGGGCAGACATACAATTTTGAGCGAGAGAAGGGCAAATCTGTGTGATCAAGGTTTATTTGAGTGCAAAGGCAACGTTTTGAATGCGACTATTGCAATATGCGAACGTGAAAACATGAACTGATGCTCTCAAATTAAACGACTTCTGAATAGTATGTGAGTATTATGCGGTGATAGGATTTGGTATCATTTAAACAATGAGCAATGAATTAAAACTCAGTCTTGCTCTTGATGCGACAGTTGCTAACCCTCTTGTTTAAAGTATCAATCCAGTTTAAATGTAACCTTCATATTAAAAAGTGACCCAACTCCTGGCCTAAGATTGCACAGAACACAGAGGCTGAATATCATATTCTGCTTTTTGTGCTGAGCAAGCAAAGAAAAAGCACAATATCAAACTCAGCAAACCTCAGTGTGGCACTTTATTGACGGGAAGCTGCATATCAGCATTTGCCTATATAAAAAACACAACCCAACTATTACAGAATGATTATCTTCTGAATAACATGTTACTGGGAAGACAACAGAACAAGATACAGACGATAGCGTGTAAAACCTTTCCTGACATCTTGCTAATCACATCTCTTTGTAGTTTTCGGTACACAAACATTTCCTGTTCAGCATAACCTCTGCCTTCCTGTTTTCTTTCACAGTTTCAGGGAACAGCTATTCCTCCCCACTCTCTGCTGAATCGTATTAGTTACTCAGGTCATGTATCAGTGTTGTGATCTATCTGCAGAACGTGGTCTGAAAGTATTCTGTGCCCTCATCAGGCTGCAGCCAATACCATTCGGCCCGGGGTGACCTGACACTCACTTTAAACTTCGCTTGTAATCTTGTGTCCAATATTACAAAGCTACTATTAAAGCAGCAGGTAGTGAGGCTGAAGCGTGCAGCTGCTGTGCAGCAGCCATTTTCACTTCAGTGAGGAAAGGTATTTCTAAAAGAAGTAGTGACTCAGCCTTAAAGAGAGGCACTAACAGCTTAATAATACTGGACTTCCTTCTGCCTCACTTAGCCACTTTACTGAAGTGCTGTATAAGGAAATCTTTGTTTTGTGTGCGTCTGTGTGTCTCTGTGTGTGCGTGTGTGTCAGAACAGCAATAATATCCGCAGCGGGGTGGTGAAGTCTTACAAACCTCCTTCCTCTATCTGCATATCCTGTTTCCAGCCCCTCTGCATCTTTCTGCCCCC
>VUQJ01029299.1:0-13877 GCA_015108635.1 Andinoacara biseriatus
TTTTTTCCATAACAAAAAAAAAAAAAAAAAAAGCCAAATCTGTGAGTTGGGAGCTTTCACTTGGGAAAGTTATTTGGGAGTTTTTGTTATTTTTCTCCACTTTCCCTCAACCAATCTTAAATCAACTGATAACCATAGGTAACTATTTGCTCATCCAGGCAATACTCTCATGTCCAACCAGCCTGACAATCAAGCTAAACTGAAACTTAATTTCACTTAATTCATTCAGCCTGACACTACAGCCATGTCAGCCAGTTTCTTCCTGGGAGGGCAGTTATTTTCTTTTGCCTCAGCTAATCACAAGTGAGTGACTTTTGACCTGCCAACATAATGTTCAGTCAACAAAGAAGCCGTGGGAGCACTCGCGTGGCGCACAAAGTCACTTTTTTAATGTTATTTTTAAGTTCACAAACAGTAGCAAATACACATCCACTGACCTCATCCATACTTGTCCACATCTCTGTCCTTAGTGATCATTACTGTTGCTAAGGAAATAATTATTTTTAATCCCACCTGCTTACATTTTACATTTTGTTTTGGTCTATAGCCTGTGCTTTATGATCCTAAAAAGAGACTTGTTAGACCTATATTTGCACAACAACAGACTGTAGTGGAGCATGAACAATTTCGCCGTACCATGTACAATGACAATAAAAGGCTATTCTATTCTATTCTATTTAATCTTTACTCTCAGACCCTTACAAACCACCGTGGCTGCAGCTGAACGAATAAAAACTAAAAACTGTCTTTTATGCACATCTAAATATTAATCTAATGAAATAGCAAATCCATCAGATTCTCACATCTCAATGATAGGGCTATAATACTTGTCTGTTTACTTACACAGTTAGCATTTTTTTTGTCAGCTCTACTTCCTATTTATTGGTCTTTATGACCAAAATGCATTAAGTACACACACACACACACACTCAAACCAGCAGGATAAGTGAAGCCAGTTAAGGCAAAGATATCTTGAGTATGCTGAACTTGCTTCCTGGTACAGGGGCTCAGGCTCTGTTTGTGAGCAGGCTGCAGGAGTGTTTCCAGGCTTGGCTGAATGGCTCTACCATACTCAGGAGGACAACTACTACTTCTTGGATGTGGTCAGCTCGGGTCACTCCCAGCTCTGACATCTGACTTCCGAGGTAAAGTGAACGTGGCATTTTTTTCCCCCTCACCATTTCAAAGAAACATGTTCTATAACCCAAACGCAAGATGGTTCATGTGGTCTTCAGACTGAATGTGCCCCAGATGAAGCAGACCAGTTTTATTTTTTTAGTGTTAGCAGCTAAGCAAAAAAAAAAAGCTTTAGTCTTCATTAGTCATGAAAACTCAGTGTTAGAGAGAACGTTTTCAAGATCTTTACCTTGCAGTTTGAAAACTGAAGTAATTTTTAAAAGCTTGGATGAATACACTCGTTTCCAGTGGTGCTAATATTTTCACATATAAACACATCATCACAGGCACAATACATTAAAACAGGCTGAGTTTATTTTACATTGTACTTTCCCCATCAACATTCAAATGAAAAAACAAACGCATAAGTATTTTCTAATGACTCCCAGAGGCCTGCACTATGAAGCAGGATTTCATCTTATCTAGATAATTTTGTGGTTAACCCTGAGTTTTCTGTACTACTAAGGTGGTTCACTTCTTACCGGGCTACATTGCCATGAGCCTATCCTGCTCCAGAGCAGGTTAGAGTCCAGATTTGAGATCAACAAAGTCACTGCCTACGGACCAATCAGAGCTCTGGAAAACAGTGTCACCATTCCTGGAAGACCTCTTGGACCTCTGTGCACATATAATAGGAGGGTCAAAAGTTTTTGAAAGTGTCTGAAGTCTTTGTGTTTCTCGAATGAACATCAGTAATAAATACAGATTCTTATTCCTTGATATTTACATTTTTATTTAATATTTTGGCTGCAATTTTATGACAATTTTGTTGCTCTTAAAGCATTAATGCATAAATTGGGACACATATTTGTACTTGTTGTCGTCATATCAATCACAGGTAGACTAAGCCTCCATTTGCATTCTGTTTCTGCATTCATTCTTGCTCTCAGAGCATTAAACACCACCGGGGCTGCAGCTGAAAGAATAAAAAACGAAAACTGTATACTGTACAGTGGATTTCCTCTCACACCACTCATTTATGTGCAGCAGCTGTGTTACTTTTATTTTGTATTATGTGTGTAATCTTCATATTTTTTCTAATATCATAGTTTACTCTTCCTTTGCAAAAACGGCTCAGTTGCCGGTACATTAATCAATATGACTGGTCAGATGTTGTGAATGCCACGCCTTTCACGTGAATGCACTTGTACCTAGATTGGAAAACCCCGGATTAACTTGTGTGACCGTTTATCCTGATCACCAGTGTTAGGATAAGTGAATCCAGATAACAGAAAGATACCCTGGGTATGCTGAACTCGCTTCATAGTACAGGGCCCTGGTTCAGCACTGGCCTGGGTCTTGAGACTGGCCATAACTGACATTAATCAGGTGGAGCTAATCTAATTAATTAAGCCTGCACCTTGTTTTGGTGTTCCAGTGCCAGGACCCTGGCATTGCCAGCTAAGTCATGTCAGCAGCTGGATCGCTGACACCTGTGTACACCTGTGCTTCTCTTGATATGTCAAGTCAAGCAGCGGGTTGACTGCGGGCAGTCAACACTCACAGCTGTGGAGTCAGCTGGGTGGCAGCAGCAGCACCATGCATCCATCAAAAAAAAAAGAAAAGAAAAAAAAATCAAACATTAGAAATCTGACTTTTGGTTTTAACCCAAAAAGCATAGAAAAAAAGATTAAATACAGAGGCCATCCTTGGAAAATGAACAAGACCAATGCAGCATAACAAGATTAATTTACACGGTTTTTATACATATTTATATTTCACATTACTGCTCGCTTTATGCACAGTGCTAAAGAGTAAGCTCGAAATTGCAGAAAGGCTTCACAATCCAGCAAATAACTTAGTCCCCAAACCAAAATGCCAGTACTGTAAATAAACACATTTATGTAAACATGGCACCAACACAGAGAAACATACACCTGTACAGTTATCAGGCTGACTTTGGAGACTTATATTCTAATGATAGCCCTTGAATTTTTTTTTTAATTACAGGGCTGTTACTGTTTAAAAAATGCACCAGCTTTACAAAACAGAGCAAACAGTGATGGTGGGAGTGTGAAGGAAGCAGTCGGTAATAATTTAGCTATTACTAGGACATAAACAATCAGAGAGAAGGACAAGCAGTAGCAGAGCATTTTAAGGAACAGTGCATGTTTAAATAAGTGATTCATCCCATCCTTCAGGGAGAAGGAGCTCACCGAAACTCCCCAGATGAAGTCCAACCCTGGCAGGAGATCATGAAGTACCATGAAGTAAAATGGCAGCAGCTGATTTCTTCTTCTTCCAGCTTATACCTGCAGGACTTTGACTCAGCACAGACTGAGCAGGGAGCATTTTTTAAAGGCCTGTTGTGTGTTAGGTCCATAAGAGAGCTGTCTAGAAATGAGAGACTCCATCACTTTGTTACTTTACAGAAGAAGTGAGTGTGAGAACAGGTGAGGCAACAGGACACAAAAGTTGAAATTACCACAGTCTCAGCAGACTAGTGGGCAAGTTTCTTATTTACACGATGCTGTCTAATGTGCTTAAATAGGTTAAGAACACCCACTGATTTTGAACAAAACTAAACAGGCTCTTGTCGAGACAGATAAAGAGAAATGTAGCATTTTCTGTTCATGCGTCCTCTGGTGAGCCACTAAACGTTATATCGGGAAGAAAAACTCCAAAAAAAGGTTTGTCACATTCCACACATTTTGTACTGAATCCTAGAGGGAAGAGATGATAAAAGTGCATGGGTCAGTGGGGGCAGAGCAGGAACAGACTGAGCATCAAGGAGAAGACTGGAATCAGGTAGCTCCTCCACAGTGGAGCCGCCAGTGATGAGACGCCTCCGACCCCAGCTGTAGCCAAACCGGGGGTTAACAGCTGCTCCTGGAAGGTGAAGTCATCCATTGCCAGGTTATCGGAAAGGTCTAACAGGGAGACGGAGGAGATGGATAGAAGATAGGGAAGGAAGGAAAAGAATGAAAAATATGAGAGAAGCAGGAAAAAGGAGAGGCAATTGGAAAAAACACTGTCACAAAAGCTGAAAAACGAGTCTGTCGTCTTTTTGCATGATGTGTGACACAGCTGTAAAAACAATGTTACATCAGGAGAAACCCAAGCTACGCATATAACCAGATGTTGCATGTTATTGTTGTAAACACATGCTGAATCACGCAGACATAAATTTTTACTGATAGCAAGTGTTGAAATGTGGTGAGATGCTGAAAAACACAAAATGAAAATAAAAAAACCACAAAGTCTGCAGAAGGTCATGTTGAAACTTTGACTAATGTGAGTTGTCTGTCTTAGTTAAAACAAGACTATCTGTTTGTAAAAACAAGCGCTAGTTATAAGAGTCTAACTGGGGCTTGGGAACAACACTGAGCAGTTTTTACATATTGATTTGATAAATCACTTTGGGTACATTTTAGGAACCGGAAGTGTGGGATCTGTGGTTCTTTGGGGGTGAGATAATGCAGAGATTAATCAATTAACTCATACCACTCACACAGTAACCATCAAACATAGCAACACACACACACACACACACACACACACACACACAAACACTTGCCAATGGCAGCAATGAATGGTGAAGAAAGGTTATTTGTTCATGCCAGATGGGCACGTCTGAGTATTTCAGAATCTGCTCATCTGCTGGGATTCCCAGACAACCATCTCTAGGATTTACAGAGAATGCTGTGAAAAAGAAAAAATATTCCAGTGAGCAGTAGTTCTCTGTGTAAAAATGCCCTATTGATGTCAGAGGTCAGAGGAGAATTGCCAGACTGCTTCAAGCTGATCGGAAGTCAACAGTATCTCAAATACACACTCATTACAACCAAGGCATGCAGAAGAGCATCTGTAAATGCACAACCAGTCAAACCTTGAAGCAGCTGGGCTACAGCAGCATAAGACCACATCAGGTTCACTCCTGTCAGCCAAGAACAGAAAACTGAGGCAACAATTCGCATGTGTTCAGCAGAAGATTTGAAAAATGTTTTCTGCTTTGATGAGTCTTAATTTCTGATGAAACATTCAGGCCTTGTTTACACGAGAACTTTTCCTGCTGAAAATGGCTAAGTTTCGGCCTCTTGATTACACGATAACGGAATGATAATGATACTTTTTGAAAACAAGCTCCAGACTCGAGCATTTTTGAAATGCTCCAGTCTCAGTTTCCATGTAAATTGACAAAAACGCTGCTTTTTGAAAACTGTAGCACTCACACATGTGCACTATGGTTGCGGTTCCTATATTCACACTGCGGCTCCTGCATAGAGTTTGGTGAAAACCACATGAAAGCATGGCTCCATCCTGCCTTGTAGCAAAGGTTCAAGCTGGTGGTGATGGTGTAATATTTTCTTGACACACTTTTTGCTCCTTAGTACCAGGTGAGCATTGTTTACTGACCATGTCAGTAACAGTACCCAATCATCAGTATCTTCTGATGGCTGAGTATGTCTAATGGCTGATGATGCCATGTCATAAAGCTCAGAGCATCTCAAACTGGTTTCTTGAACATGGCAGTGAGTTCACTGTACTCAGAATGCCTCCACAGTCTTAAGTGCAAGCTGGAGGTCACCAACTGATGAAGCCAACAGAACCACAGAGTTGAGATCCTGCAGCCCCCCCAAGGTGACATGCTTTCTCTAGGGAAGGTGTGTCATCGGGACTGACAAGATCCTCGAAGTATTCCTTCTACTGCCCAATTACATCCTCAGTTGAAGTCAGCAGCACCCCAGCACCGCTTTGTCTGTGTAGGTTCTCTGTCATGCAGATCACAGTAGTGTCTGGAGCTTGATGATGAGAGGTTAAAGGTGAACAACCATTTTGAATGAGAGGTGAAACAGCTTCAAGAAACGTTAACAAGTCCAGCTGCCTATTTCAAGCTCAGGAGGACCACTTTCCCCCCATAAGTCACCTGACTGTTTGCCAGAATCATTTTGAGGCTGACTGAAAGTCTTGCTTCATGAGTTCACCGAACTCCTCCCACACCTGAGTTTTTGCTTCAACTACTGACAGAACTGCACTCTAGTGGGACTGTCAGTACCTGCCAGCTGCCTCCGGAGTCCCATGAGCTAACTAGGCCCAACAGGACTCGTTCAACTTGACAGCTCCGTTCACCTCCAATGTCCACCATTGGGTTCAGGTATTATCGCCATGACAGGCACTAACCACCTTGCGGCCACTGCTCCATATAGCTGCCTCAGCAGTGGAGGTGCGAAACTTGGTCCACTTGGACTCAGTGCCACTAGCCTCTCTCTGAATGCTGTTGAAGTTTGGTTGGGGGTGGAAAGATCTTACAGACCACGTCCTCAGCAAGACATTTCCAGTGCACCTTCAGTGTAGGTTTGGGCACATCAGGCCCTAGGTAGTGATCAGCTCACAGCTCAGCTCCTCTCTTCATCTAAGTGTATAAGACATATGGTTGCAGATCCACCGATACAATAAAACCACAACTTGACCTTTGTAGTTTTGTGTGTATGTATAATTTATGTCATTATTAACTTTATAGTTATTGGAGTTAAATTTCTGGACTGAATGCTACTAACTCTAGCCAAAAGAACAAAAGTATGTTTTCTCAAATAAATCTACAGTGACATGTTTTTTTCCCCTCCCCTTTCTTCCAAAGGTAATTATTTTTATCTTCAAGGAAGCCGAAGAGTTCTACTTACTGCATGTAAAAGTGATTGAGTGCTTGGTGTGAGAAACAAGATTGTACATAGATTATATATATTCATACCTAAAAAGCAAAATGAATCACCAGCAGAAGCACATATGACAGTCTTGTGAGTACAAAACCTCTCTCAAATTTCATAAAATGGTTCTAGATCTACGTCTATACTAAATTTAACATATCCCTTGCAATTTGCTAAAATGATCTTCCACATAGAAAAAAACAGTTGCCATATTGAGACAGTCCAAGATACAGTCCCAGTACTGTCAGGGGGACATTCATTCAGTCCCTTCCACAATGCGCTTTTGTTTTTGTGGTGTTGGAGTACAAAACACAAAGATGAAGACACAGAATACAACCTGTAAGTAGATTTTCTCATTAGTATCATGTGGCAACCAAATGAACTGTAATGTTTTCCTCTCCTCATAATTATTCTTCTGTCATTACATTAGTCTTCTATCAAATGGCGTCTTTTTACCGTACCTCTTTTTACTGATAGTGGAATTTTATTATTGTGCATCAGTTACCATTTTATCTGTGTGATATGTTATTTTCTTTTTACAGAGTAGTTTGAAATGGCAATCTCTTACTCTTAATTTTGACCTTTACTGAGAGCTGCTGTATTTTTCACTCTGCTTTTAGACATGCTCAGAAAATGTGACCTTTTTGCTCCCAGTAAGCAGAAAGAAGTGGAAAGTTGTCACCTTTTCTTATTGCTGTGTAAACTGTTTGACACATTTTTCCTTGAAGACGGACTGTTATTGCCACGTAGCATTTTGTGGTTGAGTGCTGATGAGGAGCACAAGAGGTGTGGTTGCTATGTTGTTGCTATGAGAATGGGAGAATTGTGGAGATTAATTAGAATCCATTTATTTGTTTTTCTCATTACTTTTAGTGTGAGATTAAAAAGAAAAGAAAAAAACTAGAAAAAAGACTTTTTGTTCCTGTTATTTTCTCAGCACCAGGGTCTCATCACAGGATATGGTGCCCCTGTGTTAAGCTAACCTGTATTCACCATGAGGGGACTATAGTGCATGATTACTGGGGCAGAAATGCATGCTGTTAGAGGTTTAGCCTAGAAAAAGAGGAGTATCTGCCTCATGCTTGTAGTTTGCTGTCAGATACCAGTAATCCCTGTGAAGAGGAGAGACCTCTGACACACACTGGCTTACACACTCACACAATAAAGTGCTGTGTTTGTTGTTAAACTAGTGACTGGGGGGCAGTGGTAGAAAATATTTATTCAGGTTAGATACGAGTCTGCAGCCATGCTGAGGCGTAAATCCTCGGTAACTGATAATGCACCAGTGGGCAGTGAGGTGGCACGGTGGTCAGAGTGGGCTCAAATCCAACGACAGTACTTGCTGAAAAGTGATCTGAAAAGTGTCATCTGTGCTTAAGAGATCAGTTTCCATTAACTGATGGCACAGGCTTCTAAAACACGTCTGATATGGCTCAGGCTTTAGAGTCCATATGAATCAGCTAACACTTCTGTTTTTATTATATCCCACATGTACGGTGAGCACTTAAATGGCACCAGGGATGATGTGGAGAAAATTAGAGCTGTGTGCGTTTATCCACTGTTTGCCTCTGGTGAGAGCTTCCACTTCAGGTATACTGTTATTCACTTTCATCTCACCCGCCGCAGATACTGTAATGATGCCTTGAAGCAAGGCAGGTAACTCATTTGCTCCAGTGGGGCTTATTGTCACTATTTTGTGGATATGAGGCAGAGATTTTGTTGAAAAATAACAAAGAAAGACTTGGTTAGATAAAACTTTGTCCTGTTTTCCTCCATCTGTTTTGCATGCTGCAGTGACTTCTTGGTCACCTGCTGCTCTGCTGTTACTTACTGCTGTCTTGTTGCACTGCATCCACATCTGTTTCCCTGACACCGAGCAAATCATCCTCCCTTTGTGTGAAATATTTTTTGTTACTTTGTCTGGCAAAAAGCTGCAAGAAACGTTGAAATATAAAGGGTGAGTTATTAGGGAGGCCAGAAGGATATCAGTAATAAAGCAGCAGTATAGTTAGGAATGCGAACTATGAGTTGAGCCGTTCCCTGTCAAACCAGACGCAGAGCACCTACACACACACACACACACACGGACCTCTGACATAGCTTCCTCCCACACAGTCTTAATGGTTGTGCATACATTCTCATCCTCACACACACACACACGCGCGCACACACACAGTCATATCCAAGCTCCTAAAAAAAACAGATTGCTCCTTATTGAATTAGCTATCTCATCTGATCTGTGGACCGTTCCCCCTCACGGCAGTGATCCAATGGGTGGAAGCGGATGATCTGGGCCACTGTGTGCTCACAGGGAGCAGTCAGGAATCTGATGAAAGCTTCACCCTGCTGTAGTTATGTAGAACCACAGCAAATCGCCTGAATGTGTAGCGCCCTCAGGCTTGTACAGAGAAATACAGTACGGCGCAAAAGTCTTGAGCCACACCTCATCTCATTATATTTTGTTTCAAGCATAAAAAAAAGGTTCCTAACTCAAGGGATGAACCAGTGTTGTGTCTACAGATAACAGACAACTCAGCCAAGAACCAGATTTAAAGTGTGTCTTCAGGCACTTTGTTACTAGCAGCCTGTTTCAAAAACACCTATTTTGTTCCCATTTATTTAGCTGAACCTACGAAAAATATCAACGCTAACACAGTTTGACAGACATGGTATTTTTACAGCAACAAGGTGATTCTTAAAGAGCTATTAGCTGAAACTTGGCATATTTCACCTGGTGTGCTTTGTGTCCTGGACAAATGGAAAACAAAAGAAGATGAACAGTATCTGAAAGTCATGTCCTTAAGAGACGAGAAAATTTCGAGCAAAGATCTGACACAGGACCTAGAAAAACACACAATGGAGCACTATCAGTCATGCACTGGCCTCCCCAGAGCCCGGACCGCGATATTATTGAAACACTATGGGATTATCTTTACACAGAAGAAAACAAAAGGCAGCCAACATCCAAAGAAGAGCTTTGAATGCCCTTCAAGAAGCCTGGAGAACTATTCCTGAAGACTACTTAAAGAAATGACAAGAAAGCTGCCTCAGAGAGTTCAGGCTGTGTGGAAGAATAAAGGTGGTCACACCAAATATTAACTTTCAACCTTATTAAGATTGCACAAACCCTGTTTTGGCTAATATGCTTTATTTCCCTGTATATTTGCACATGTTTTAATTAATCACAGCACCGTCCCAGCAAAATAGAAGGAAATGAGCGGTGGCTCAAGACTTTTGCACAGTATATTAAATAAACCCAGAATCTCCTACAGATTTCTTTGCAGTTACGACATCGTTTGAATGGCGGCCAGGGGACAATTGACTTTTTTTCCTCCTCCTCTGTCCTCTGACATGGCAGTGAGCAGACATTCTCTGGGGCTCTGAAAGAACGATTTGTCACTGTCGACAGCGGCGCACTGTACTGCCGAGCCAATTAAGCTCAAGGTGCAATTCGATACAGCTTTTATATACACTGTGGATAAGAGGGAGGGCGGGGGGCATGCGCGTCTGCATTTGTGGGTTTGTGTGGGGATGATTGAGTGGGGTGTGTGCGCCCGTCCCTATGTGTGCTTGTGAAAAAGCTGGAGACAAAGTGGGAGAACATTGTGTTGGTGTTGCTTTACAGCGGCAATAATGTGAGTGGAAAAAAAAAAGAAGAAGAAGAAAATCTCAGGCTCTGAAAAAAATCCCTAAAGCTGGGGGGGGGGGGCTTTCTTGCTAGTTTAAACACTTTGACATGAGCAGCACCACAGAGGGGCCTTGTTCTGCAGGATTTAAAAACAACCCAACGGGGACTGAACACTATGCAAACTTAGATCCCTTACACTCCTGTGCAGGGCTGGGACTAATAATATCCTGGTATAATTAGTGATGAACACCTGTGCCTGTGTGTAGCAGTAAGTACAGACAGAGTGAAAGTGACCGAGAGGAGAACACAGACAGAAGTAATCCAGATTCTTTTCCCCTTTTTTCTCCTTTTGGGGCCTTTTAAGAACGAGCCAGGATAGTGGACAGGCAGAGACAATTAGGCAAATAGATGAATAACTCCTGGATATAAATAGGGCCGCAATCCACACTGTGATTAATGTGACCAATGTGGGCCTGCGTGGCTTTCAGCAGAACATAGCCCTCCTCCTGCTCATCCATTCAAAGCTACCATTCTGAGCCTCTGCAAAAGACGCCACCTTGGTAGCGTACCCCAGCTAGCTTTATCATGGCCTTATGAGCTTGAGTTACGACCCAGGGGAGAGGTCAACAGTCCAACCATTGATTGGTAATGTTAAAGGCTCTGGACTATGAATGAGCAGGCATGGTAGTCACATGCAAGTTAACAAACGAGACAGCATTCAGGCTTTAGCTTTATGTTTTCTTTAGTGTCCAGTCCCTGGGAGGACAGACCAATATATCCAGACATTGCGGTATTTTAGTGGGGAATGGATGTTTGTTTGGATTCTCTCTAACAGGTCAAACGGTGGCTGCAGTGTGTGTGTGTGTGTGTGTGTGTGCATTAAGTGTGTCTGCTGTTTCTGTCTGTCTGTGCAAAGGAGGACGGGGGGAAGACTGTGAGGGAGGGAGGGGATTGAGTCTGGAGTGTTGTTTTCAGCAGTGCTCGGTGCCTGAGGCTTGTCCTTTACACTTTGCAGTTGTCACAACAAGCAAACTATGTAGAAAAATTGCAACAGTGATTCGAGAGACGCATTTCTCAGCACATCACAACTACAGGTGAAGATTACATGTTGGAGAAAAAAAAATCACAAGAAATGCTTGATTTGTCTTGTCAGTAAACACATTTTCTTAATGTAACTACTCTTAGCAGAGTGGGTGCACATCAGTAGCTGGCTGATACATTACTGTAACCCCTCTGGTGAGTGCGTACCTTCATGGTGCAGCACAGTTTATTCAGTACATGTGTGCTATGCACAAAGGCCTTTTTTGGTCAGATAAGTATGTGGAATGTTAAGTCTCCAAACACAGGTGCTTCTTATGAAATGGAGGAGATGGTTTAGATTGCTGCTACATTGGCAGACGATGTGTGCGCATAACACATTTAAGCTGCTCAAATTTGATCTAGGTTTTGAAGATTCAACAGATTAAGCGATATTTTGGTTTCCAAGATAAAGCAAATATTTTATCACTTGTCTCACCGCCGCAGAGCAAACTATTCACTTGGATATTAAACTCAGCAAATTTAGAACCTGAATGGCCAGTGTGTGTGTGTACAGGCAATCTTCTGTCAGGAGCTGCCCTTCTCGCAGCAAAGACATGGGTTCTGTAAAAACGTGATAGGAGCTGCTGATTTGTTTGGCTCTGGTAGAGATTAACTGATAGCACACTGCACTGTGATTATCGGCTCCTTGGTCACATTCTAAAACTCTGGCCAGGACAGTGAGTCCTGGGACACTGCTGACTGGGAGCCGAGAGGGAAATGAGGGAGCGGTCCGGGATGCCTCTGTCCATGGGCTGGCGGGAATGTGACCGTCTGCTTCCACACCCACAGGCCGACCACAGGGGCGCTCTGAGAGGCTGGGAATGTCAGGCCAAGACAAACGGGACGCCCAGAGGAGGCCAGGGCCTGGCCTTTGCAACAGCGCTGCTCTCTGAGCTGCTCGGGCCTCCCAACTTCCATAACACTGTTATTCTAGACAGAGGGACCCTCCCACACAAAGGGCAAGAGAGCAAGAGAGCAAGAGAGCAAAAGAGCGAGACGCAATGCCAAAGAGCTCTGGGGACATAAAAACACAGATAATAGCATTCAATTGTTTATAAAAAAACAAAGGTGCAGAAGTGATTAAAAGAAGTGAGGAGATGATTGGGTGAGTGAGTCCGCAAAACTCCCAACGGAGCGCCGAGTGTGCGGGTTTGCTCAGATGAGAAAAGAATCCACCCTCCTGTCAAACGGGGAAAACCGGCCCATCACAGACACTCTCTAAACTGTGGCTTGTGGAACAAATGCAAGTCAACAGTTATTAATTAACATGGTCAATGAAGGGAGGTGCTGTCACTGAGGGAATGGCCAGCATGTTGCACCCATTGCCCTCTCCCTGTGCCATTCAAATTAGATTTACTCCAATGTATTTATAGTCTCCGCCTCCAGAAGCAGCTAATGTGATCACAGAAAGGAGTAAAAGATCTAGCTTGAAGAGAAATAAAAGTTCAGAGCAGGGACATAAATTTTAACCGAGAATTCCTTGTACTGCTGACGCTGTGAAGGTGGAAAGTGTGCGCACAAGTGAGAGGAGGTAAAAACCATAACAGATCTAACATACAAAGAGTGGATTCTGTACTCAGGGCAAGGGGCTCATTCAGGGCGGGGAGCTCTGTTGCGTACAGAGAAGGGCTGTGAACCCGCTAAGAGGTCAGTGCTGATGCAGGGTCAGAGGTTGGAAGGGTGCACCATTTAAGACAGTTTCTGAAAAGACTGGACAATGGTGGTTCTTATTGGAACAAGCAAGAGACTGGCATAGAATGACCGAGAGAGCAAGGGCGAAGAGAGAGAGGCAAGAATGGCTGTGGACTCAGGGGAGCTGATTGCTACTGGGCCAGCATTTGACCCAAAGGACATCCTCGTCCTTGTCCTGGTAAAGGAGCCTCTGACAAGCACATTTTTCGGATTCTATCTTTATCTTCTTATAATAAAGGAAGCCAACATCCCACAAACCTGTTTACATTTTTCTCCTGGGTCCAGCAATCAGTTCAGTGAAGGAAATGGTGCTGGCAGATTCTGATGTGTTTGTTGTGGAGATGTCCCTGCCAACAAATAAGCCAAATTTGTCCTACATTCCTGTCATAGAAAAAGGCAGACTACAAATACAGCCTGGAGTGACAACTTGGCTGGTCTGACTGTACACACAGAGAGCTCCTGTAGAGCAGTTTCACTATCTGTCTGAGCCCTTTTTAGTGGTTGGCCTGCGGTTTCCTGCAGCAGCTCTGAGTGTATTGACAGCAGGACTCCTGCAATGTTCCCTGTGTCATCGAATTACTTTCAGGAATGACCTGGAAAAAGAAGGCGAGAGCAGGCCGGGGGGGGGGGGGGGGGGGGAGAAATTTAAAAAAGAG
>VUQJ01029299.1:14039-24123 GCA_015108635.1 Andinoacara biseriatus
GAAAAAAAAAAGGGAAAGGAGGGGGGGGGGGGGGGGGCTGAGGGAAAATTTAAAAGAGGCAGGTGAGAGTAGAGGGTTAACATGTAAATTGCAAACCTCCCAAACTCTCAACCGAGCTTTTAAGCATTCCCACAAAATGGCTTCTGTGTGTCACTGTGGCGCTGAGCAGCAGAGCAGCGGACCTCGAGAATGGTCCCGCTGTGTGCAGAGTGTTTGTGGACTGTGGCTGAGCTGATGGACACGACCCAGGAACAGGCCTGGAATCAATTTAGTGCGTCCAAAAAGTGCCTGTGAATGTAAATAAAGCTCTTGAGCAAACAAACGCTTTTCCGAGAGGCACACACAAACACAGAGAAATGCAAAAGGCCTACAAAATGAATCAAATGCTGGTGGGCCCCCCTCAAGTAGATGATGAGAACCCAGCTCTGAGTCCTTGTATCCACATAAATTAAAACCAGGGCTCTTCTTCCTGCCTTCTGGCTAATCTTAAGGGTTTTATCCCTAGACTGATCATAGATAACTCCATGAAAAAAGACCAACAAGGGTCCAAAAGGAGGGTAACATCATCTTCCTGCTTCTCTCCCTTCTCCTTTTCTGCTCTCATTTCTATCTTCCCATCTACTACACCCTCACTTAGCTCAAGAACTGGGGACACACAGGGTCTTGTGATCAGCCCTAGCAAGAACAAGACTGGGAAACTATGACTCTTACTAGCCAAGCCTGTTTACACAGATGGTGGCAAGCTTCATTATTTTTGTGAGGGGTGTGGAAGGAGGAGGATTGGCTGAATTTACAGAGGTTGTTTATAAGCTCAAGGAGGGACGGACATGGGGAACATACGGTCAGAACATTTCCAGTGTGTTACACATTATCAGCCCCCATCAACCACCCAGCCTTTCAACACCTCCCCTACCCCAAGGATTTTACACTGTCATCAGTTTAAGACTTCTCCACAAATTTTATATACCCATTCTGGCAAACAGTTAATACTGTGAATTCATCATTTATCATCTAAAGCCTAAAACTGCCTAAACAATGATCACTGTGTCAGCCACGGATGAAAGCAGCAGCCACTTTATCCAAATCTCTTTTTTCTAATTTGCACTGAGACTGTGGATCACCTGAGATTGTTCGTTTTTCTTTTTGTTATTTTCAGTTTTTTATAATTTACTTATATATTTTTTAAAATTTGTTTTATATACAATAACCAGCAACGTTATTACCATGACCATAAACTACTCATTAATGCAAATATCTAATCAGCCAATCTCACAGCAGCAACTCGGTGTATCTAGGGATGTAGACATAATCAAGACGACCTGCTGAAGTTTAAACTGAGCATCAGAATGTGGAAGAAAGGGGATTTAAGTTACTTTGAATGTGGCATGGTTGTTGGTGCCAGATGGGCTGGTCTTAGTATTTCAGAAACTGCTCATCTGCTGGGATTTCCTGCATAACCATCTCTAGGGTTTACAGAGAATGGACTGAAATAAAGATAATATCCAGGGAGCAGCAGTTCTCTGGGTGAAAATGCCTCGTTGATGCCAGTACTCAGAGGAGAATGGCCAGACTGCTTCAAGCTGATAGGAAGGCAACAGTATCTCAAATTACCACACAGTACAACCAAGGTATGCAGAAGAGCACACCGTGTTTGAACGCTGAAGCAGAAGACTACACCAGATGTCACTTCTGTCAGTTAAGAACAGGAAACTGTAGCTACGTTTCACCAAAACTGGACACCCTGCTTGGTCTAACGAGTCTCAATTTCTGCTGCAACATTCAGAGGTCACAATTTGTTGTAAACAATACAAAAGCTTGGATTCATCCTGCCTTGCATCAATGGTTCAGGCTACTGGTGGTATAATTGTGTGGGGGATATAGATATTGTTTTGGCAGACTGGGGGCTAATTAATACCAACTGAGCATTGTTTAAATGCCACAGTCTTTCTGCTGACCATGTCCATCCCTTTATGATGTGCCCATCTTGTCATTGCTGTTTTCAGTAGGATAGCACAAAGCTCATATCATCTCAAACTGGTTTCTTGAACGTGAAAATGAGTTTACTGCACTCAAATGGCCTCCACAGTCACCAGATCTCAATCCAACAGAGCGCCTTTGGGAAGTGGTGAAACAGGAGATTCCCATCATGGATGTTCAGCTGACAGATCTGCAGCAATTGTGTGACACTATCATGTCAATATGGTCCAAAATCTCAGAGGAATGTTTCTAGAACCACATTGTACCCATCTTTTGATGGTGGCTTCCAGCAGGCTGACGCACCATATCCCAAAGCTCAAATCTTGATCATCTTGAGCCTGGCATGGTGGTGACCTCCATTTGTAAGCCATAGGATTCAATATGATGTTGACCCACCCTTTGCAACCATAACAGCTTCAACCCTTCTGGGAATGCTTTCCATACTGTTTAGGAATGTTTATGGGAATTTTTGACCATTCTTCCAGAAACACATTTGTGCAGTCAGACACTGATTTTGGACGAGAAGGCCTGAATCACAGTCTCTACTCTAATTCATCCTAAAGGTGTTCTCTCAGGCTGAGGTCAGGTTTGTGCTTTGAGCTCCTGAGGATGACCCATTCTTTCACAAATGTTTGTAGAAGCAGTCTGCATGCCTGTGTGCTTGATTTTATACACCTGTGGCCATGGAAGTGATTGGAGCGCCTGAATTCAATGATTGGGGTGAGTGAGTGAATACTTTCGGCAATATAGTGGATCTATCTATATACCTTTGCAGATATTTGAAAAAATAAACTTTTTGCAAGGTCAAGGGCATACCAATGTCAGTTTGTGTCATCTTTTATGTAGAACCAAAGTTGTGGAACTGATTGCATGTTTTAGGGAAGATACTGCTATCCCTGAAACATGCTACTTGAATGAAATGTCCAAGACAGATCACATCAAGTGCTGCAGCATTACAATAATCACCACCTTTTGATATTGTTTTAATGGGAACTTTTGTGATTCATTAACAGATATATTATCATATTAATTCCACACCCAATATAGACGTTAGCATTTCAGCTCTGGTATTGTATTGATAACATAAGTAAATTTTTGCTATCTTAGTTAGATTAAAATCAAGCTACAACTAACTATAAAGTAACTAAAGTAAGCTGCTTTCAGTCCAAAAAGCACCACATTTGAACATCTTCAGACTGCTGAACTAGTACTCAAATTTAATCAAGTGATCCTTCAGCATTTACTGTCTGAACCCTCTGTGGAGTCTCAGCTCCACACAGTTAAATTCTGTAAAACTAAACTGACACTCCACACCGTCTAAAGGATGACTCAGCTTGAAATATCTGCTTGCCTATGAAATTTGTTAGTATTTTTGTGAAGGCCGGCTGGGTGGCAGGCAGGCAGAAGTTGGACCCAAAATTCAGGACTCTGAAGACAAGGAATAAACTTAAAAGCAGCTTTATTGCTCAGCTCTTACCAAAATACATAGAAAAGCAGGTCAGGAACAAATAATGCAAGAACTAGGAATCTTCTAGGAAAACATACTACAATGGGGAGAATGTGTCATAGGTACATTGAGACAATAAATACAAATATAAGATGAAGAAAGGATGAAAAACAGGTGGGAACATAGTTTGGGATAACTAACATAATGCCCTGGGAGGAAGTTAAACTAGATCCAGATACAGAGAAGAATTGCCAAAATAAAACAGGAAGACAGTCACCACTGAACGGGGAGAAAAGATAACTTGACCAAAGCACAAACACAAGAGACAAAGACAAAGCCAGACAAGGAAACACAAGGCATGCAGTAATAAACAGGAATTCAAGGAATAACACAAACCAGATTGGAGCCAAGAACAGAAGTAGATGACTACTGAAACCTTAAAATATAAATATAAAGAAACAAACCAGAACGCAGAACCATAATCCAAATATAATCAAAAATACAAACCTAGAGAAAACCTAAATATCCCAAAAGATAGATAGCAACCAGACCAATCAGCCTCACTGCTCTACTTATTCAATATGTTTGAAAGATCACCCTGATTGTTGCAGAGGTTAAAGAATGATACTTTAGCTAAGTCTACGTGTATTTTGCGCCCTGGTACCGTCTGTCTCAGCTTTCTGTTGGAAACCAAAGAAGATTCAGGCCATGTGGGCACCCAGACACCTGCATACTTCCTGTCTGAGCCTGTCTTTCTCATCCTAGCCTGTGGCACACAGCCACCTCGCTGGCAACCATATGTCGACGAGTCTTCGTGAGTCCAGTAGCACTCATAATTAGCTCTATAAAATGATATGGAGCTTGAACAAGAGGGAAATTGCTTCTACGGTGGATGTGCCCAGTGCTGTTAATGTAAACAGTGTCCAGATTACGGCTGCTGTGATGAAGACATGTTGCTGATCAGCACTGCTGTGGAAGACTGGCGCCGTGTGACTCACCTATCAGGTGCAGAGGGGTCAGAGGTCACAGCTGCAGTTAATTAACATACCAGGTTCAAGTACTGACAGCACGTTCGGCTGTTAATTCGACCTACATACAGCATAAAGAATCTTTAGGTTTCCCAGTGTATCAGCCTTTACGGTTATCAAAGGTGTTTTTGTCTCTTTATGTTCTTTCCCCGCATTCTCTCATCGCCTTCTTCTCTCTTCTACCCGCTCCTTTGTTCCAGCCACAAAATTTGTAGCAGACCTGAAAGGTGAGCCGAGCCCGGCCTCTCATCGTAAGCCGCGTGTTTCACATTACAGGAATATTTCCACTTTGTATTTTGCTAACCTCTGGCGCTGATAAAAAAGCTCCAGAGCTCCCCAAAGAACCGCTTTCCTTCAGGGTGCATACAGTGAGCGAACGTCTCAGCGCAGGAACGTAACAAGAGGTCTATTCACGTGGCTCCTGCTGAGCACAGCGAGCTGTAGCAGAGGCCCGTTCAGCTCAGCAAGAAAACACATGAGGCAGGGATCTGAGCTGCTGGGCCAAAGCAGAGCCCACTGTTTGTTTGCAGACTACTAAATCTTTCCAAACGGCATCAAAAAAAGCCATTTTAGCAAGTTGTTTAGTAGTCCAGTCAGTGTCACAAAAAGATCTTTTTAAGTGCATTAAAGTTGTGTGATCAGCTCAGCCATTTCTATGGAACAATTACACCTTTTTCTCAGAAACATAACCTTGATCCTAGTGGGAGTTTTTTGCTATATTTGACTGAGCTGCCAAACTCAGCTGAAAACAAATGATTCGCTCGTTGGCAGCTTTTCAGCCCCCCCCTCCCAATTTTAAGACTTAGTAAATTACTCTGTATTAGCAGCTGTTTTAGTTAGGCTGCATTCTCAGATCTTTTCAGCACTTATGTTAGGTGGTAACAGGAGAGAAAAAGTGAATTGAGACAATGAAGAGCAGCTTCGAAAGGTATCTGTGAGCACGTTTTTGTGGAGATGGTGGCATGTCTTTTGTTTTTCTGAAAGGCTGTGCAGTCAAAGACCAGGTGTGCGTGAAAGCATAGAAACACAGGTGAGCCCTCATCGTGAGGTAAGGACAAGTCATATGGAATGCTAGATTACTGGACTACAAAAAAAGCTGGAGACAAACCCATACATCCACAAACACTCATCTATTCAAATATGTACAGTTATGTTTTGGGCCACCCCTTATTTCTTCATATTTTCCCTCCTGGGAGCCAGACTTCCTAGTAATTTTTAAAGTGGTCTTGAGCAACAGTTCTCCAGGCTTTCTGAAGGTCTTTCAAAGTTTTTCTTTGGACATTGGCTGCTTTTTCACTGACCTTTTTCAGAGGAATGTTTTTTGTCCTCTTTCTTAAGCCACTTAACATTGACCTATGAATCATTCAAGCATAAAAAGGCACCTGACTTAAGGTAGGAAGCACTGTTGTGTCTACATGACAGTTTACCAAAAAAACTGTTTAAAATTGTGTTTTTACTCCCTTGTTACTAGCAGCCTGAAGCAGTGTGGGATCATGTTGACAGAGAGCAGAACAAAAGGCAGCCAACATCCAAAGAAGAGCTTCGAATGTCCTTCAAGAAGCCTGGAGAACTATTCCTGAAGACTGCTTAAAGAAATGACAAGAAAGCTGCCTGAGAGAGTTCAGACTGTGTGGAAGAATCTCTGCACTTTTCCTAGTAGGATATCAAGAAATGAGGTGTGCCTCACAACCCCTCTAGTTAAACATTAGTATCTTTAAATGATTTGCAAATTTAAAGCGGTTTTCTTTTTTTTTTTGACATCCCCTCAGGTCACGGTATGGAGATTCTTTGGTGTTTAAGCAGTAACCAGTTTGGCTCTGGTGGTGTGGGTGGTTGGGCAGGTGGTGGTGGGGTGTCCCTGTCCTGGAATAGCTCCCCTAGACTGGAATGCTCTGGGGAATGTTTAGCATTGGGGTTTGACTGGCCAGGAGGGGAAGCATGCCTGTGTGTGTATGTGTTGTGGGAGAGAGGTTTTAGTTATCAGAAGGTTATGGAATCTGAGTCAGCGAGGATAGATCAATCATTACGCCCGTTTGGTAACATCCCCACTGTGGTCACCAGGTTGACAGCTGACTACGTTGGGGGCTCAGCCCTGCTTGTCCGCACCTTGTTGTTGTGGCTTCTGTCACCTTTCCCCACCGCCTGTGTGGCTGTGTGTGTGTGTGTGTGTGTGTGTGTGTGTGTGTCACACCATTGATCGGTTACCAGGCTTTGTGAAATCTGATCTGCCTCGTCCATCTCAGAGCAGCAGAGCACAGACAGGCAGCCCATTAGGCCTCATGCTCTGCAAGGTTGACCTTTGAACTCCAGTCCCCTGTTTGACCGAAATGGACTGAGAGGCTGTGTGGGGGTCAGCATTTTGCTAGGTCATCATAGGCTATCAGCAGCTATCTGTGTATCTGCCAAAAAAGCAGTGACTTCTCAAGGTCTATGAACATTTCTGGCTTGCATTCAAACTGGTGCAAACAGGTGTTTAGGTGCTCGGAGACACACAAATGCATGCACTCATGAGGTGCACATACACCTAGTCTTGAAATTTACATAACAGATGAAAGAAAATTGAAGAGACAGAAGTGGAGCTTGAGTTAGGAGCTGGAGTAATGACTGCACTGAAGCAGTGTACAGTCAGTCTAACAGGAGTGTTTAAGCAAGGGCATCACACTCCCACGGCCCAGCCTGCTGGAAGTGATGGCCCTGCAGGATTCCTGTGTGAACCTTGGGTTCCTGCTCTCGCTCCCTGCCCAGCAAACCCAAATCTCTGCCACAACATCCCCGACAGGAGGACTACTCCCACCGCTGTGTTTGCTCAGCTGCGCTGGCTTTGTATAAGTGTATCAAACCCTCTTGTTTCGGCTCCCTGGCTGTTTTCTCCCTCTTCTTCTGTTTGGTTTCTTTTCTTCCAACTGTTTGTATCTTTTTATGTTCTTTGTTTGTCTTTCGCAGCGTACGTCTGATGTTTTTCACAGCAGGTCACAAGGTTGAGGTGAGCCAGCTACCTGCAAAAAAGTCTCATGTCTCCCACCACAGTGTCACGTTGGTGTCAACATGTACAGTAGTCATGTAAGCACCTCGCTGCTTTGCTCACTGCTTGTGTTTGGACCATGATCTCACTGACTTGCTGCAAAAGACGCCAAATCTATTAATTTGGTTAACAGGCACACACACAAACAACTTAACAGCCATTTTTTTTACAGCCTGACTCATAAATCCAATTTAAGGTAATTTGGATTTATCAATGTGGACACAGCCTCATTTCAAACCACACAAATTAAAGTTCATTTTGAGATCCAGTTTCAGTGTGTGTGTCTAACCTGCAAAGATGCGTAACCGTTTGCGCCTGGGCGGTGGCCCCAGGCCCGACACGCCCGTGCATTCGTCTTCATCATCGCAGTCGCCGCTCTCGAATCCCTCTTCCCCCTCATCGCTCCACTCGTCCACTCCTGCTCCACGAGACCGGGCTCTCCAGCGCTTCTCAGACACTGTCACAATCTGCAGCAACTGCGGGACAAACAGGAAGCGGTTAAAGGTAATCACGTTAGAAAAATGCACCCTCAGCCTCTACATGAGTCATTCTGCGGCTGCGGAATGCGCCCGTGCATATTAAAAGTTTAACAAAGCTGTGAAAATAAATAAAGGGTGTCTCTTGATGTGAGTGTGTAGTGTGTGATTATAACAGCATGAGGGGAATTCCAGGCAAAAAGTCGGTGAGATCTAAAAAGGTTGGTATTTACCAAACGTGTATGATAATCACCAGGGAGGAAAACAGTTTTGTTATCGGTGCCAGTTTTGTTATTTTTGTCCAAACGTGATTCATTCAAAGGGCTGTGGCTTTCGGTCCATGTAATTTGCTGGTAGAAAAAGAAACTGTGGGGTAAGCAGACTGGTGTGATTGTGTTGTTACTGGCAAACATCATTGTCTTGAGTGGTTGTCTCAGGGCAACAAGGATAACACCGCATAACACACTCTGCCCGAGTGGACATCAAGGCCCTGTCATCTAAAAATAAAAAGCTGAATGCAAGATTAGGAAAGATGAATGTTAATGGTTGCAATATTTCTAGCTTCTTTTTTGCAGCAGCAGCAGCATTTTAGCTCTAAAGGAAGACCTGGCTAAGATGACAGGATAAAAGACAAACCATAAAAATGTTAAAAAGACCAAGAAGATTAAATGAAAAATATATATACACAAGCTCTAAGGTTGCGTATGTCTGCAATTGAAATGTCATTTTCAACATAGCCTTTATCCAGTTTGGCCTCTGGGCTGTAAAATCAGTTGCTGTTTGACTAAGACGATTTACAGAAGCTCATAATGAGTTTGCAACACATTCCTTAACCTTTTCTTCCTTTGTTTTTGAGAAATGTGGGAAACCCATCAACTCATAAATCATAAAAATGGCCCAGAGCTCTAAAGCTATTTCATTAACAATGTTTAAATTCCAGTCGACGTGGTATAAAAGAAGAGCAGACTTCACACACTTACCAACCTAAATGGACTGAAACATCCTTGAAAAAGCCCATTCAGTTACTTTTTTGTGTTCGAATGAAAAGGCAAAAAAAAATTCCTGTCTTGCATCTATAGGTGAAAAACGTGTGTGAGTTTGGAGACAACCTACACAGCCACACTCGCACCATCTTTCAGGCTCCACAACACATGATTGAGAGCCCTGCCAAAGTAACAGATGTGCTAAATTCCAGCCGCCTGCCCTCCGAGCATCCTCTCATCTCACCCGCTCGAGCTCCTTGTTTGTTTTTTTATTGATTTCCTTCCTATCTGCGTACGTCAGCATGCATATTTTGCTCTTGTTTTTAGTTGTCTTTGGGAGAAAATTGAGTTCATATGGGCCCCGTCTCAGGTCAGCTGCAACGTCTGTCTGGGCTCAGAGTGTGTGTTTGTGCGCGCGATAGAGAGCGGAGGTATAAAAACCCAGAGTTAATCACAGAATTACGTCAGTCGGAAGATAAACAACCCTGTTCCCTTCGCCTCCATATACAAGCCAGTCAATCTGGGTTTTACAAGTGACATAAACTCTAAATTTTGGAGAGGGAACACACATCACCCTGTTCCCAGCATGGCTGTCCAACAAACCTCCATTCATTTTGCAACATTGAGGCCATACACGGACGATGACCACAACATTTTTAAAAGCCTGGTCACTTAGACCAAGGGATGGACAAACAGTAACTCTCAGACATCGGAATGAGGATCCATAGGAATATTTTAACTTCTTTTTGAGGCTGCACAGTGAAGCTCCACCTGCTGACAGAGCCGAGCCCCTATGAAAACACCCTGTTATCTTCCAGAGATAAACTCTCCACATTATGAATGGAACTTTAATGTACTGAACTGTGTTAAAGAAAGATATACGTTTGTCTGCATTCGCCAGAGTCCTCCATAGGTTTACCAGGCTGGTGCCGAAATTCCTCCTAATGGTTTGCATCCTGGCAACTTGTCCAGATTCAGGGAGGGGAGGGGCACCTTGCAAACCCTGTTAAAAGGCAAACAAACACTTTTAAAGCAGGGAGAGAAAGAGGTGGCTCAGGGTATTTCAGATCAAAACCTAAAAAAGGAATGAGGAGAGAGGGGGGAAAACCATCGACAAAAAAAACCAAAAAAAAAAAAAAAAAACCACGTTT
>VUQJ01029299.1:36760-47231 GCA_015108635.1 Andinoacara biseriatus
ATGGTCCCCCCCCCCCCCCCCCCCGCACTGAGGGATTATTATTGACAATTTATGCTTTCTTTTAGTTTTAGCACTAAATAAAATGGGTCTGACAATCTGGCAAAACAGCTGTCTCTTTTTCTTCCCCCAGTGGAAGTCCGCACATTTCTCTGGTGAGTCCAATGTCTTCATAAGTGACAGAAACAAAATGGCCAAAACTATAAAAAATAAGGCCCATGTTTTTAGACAGGAATGGTCATTTAAACTGTATAACATATCTAGAGCCAGGATGAATCATGTAATGGTGGCATTTTGAAGGCAGCAGGAGGTATTTAACACGAATGAAGTAATACTGCAAAAGTAAATGATAAAATTACGTTTCAACCCAAAGCCCTCTGGATTTTTTTCTTGAGGGTCTCTGGTTGTCAGCGGGGAGTGGAGAAGGGTCCGTAGTTATTGCTTAGATCTTTTTTAACAGGGGGTATCTACTCAGTCGGTTCTGCTACCCCCTGAAGCTCAAATAAACACGTGTGTATGTGCATGTGGGAGGGGGTGGAGGTAGTCAGCTGGAAGCGTTGACAGCTACAAGTGCAACCACCAAGAACCAGGAAGTGTCGGCAGATCTGTGGGCTGATATGTGAGTTCGATCCTGCATCTCTGCACAAAGCCAGCCTGCTCCAAAGGTGGTTTACAAGCCAGTGGAAATGGTGGGGGGAAAAATGGGTGTTTCAGCCTTGATGACAGCTGGGCCTTTTGTTGATGGAGGACATACATCCTTTCATATTCTGGCTGCTATGTGGGTGAATTTGTGTCCAGGAAGAGCTTTTTTGAGGAGATGAGAGATGTGATATTCAACATTTTCCGGTCAAAAGTGTTTTTCAATGTTCAAGAAGAGTAATATGGTGACATCACCTTAAAAACAGGTAAACAAAGCATCCTTGTTTAGCATCTTTACTTGGCTTGTGCTGACCCCCACAGGAGCTGCAGAGCAGGGCCTTCCAGCAGCTTGGAAATCAGTATCCAACTCTGAGCCAAGAAGTAAAACTAATGGGAAGGTGAACTATTCCACCTCTCCACAGAGTTCAGGGCAGCTGTAATGCTATAATCATAAAAGATGTAAAAGAGCACAGCTCACCTGGTTGATGTGTTTAAGTTTGTCTATGATCTGGCTGATGACTGGCTCAGGAGGCTTGCTGCTCCTCGACTCTGAGCTGGGGTGCTGTCGTTTTAGGCCAGGCCCAGGATACCTGAAAGGATGGGAAGAAAATGTTCAAATAAATAAAATGAATGCTGAAACTTTCTGAAGGGCTTCAGTGACTTCAGGGTAAGCTACCTTTGTGGAAGGCACTATGAAGTGACCATTGCTCCATCACTGCAAACAGGGTGTTTATCACCATCTAGTGTTGATAAGATGAATTGCAGGTATTCTGGGTTTTAGTTTCGTGGCCAGTCTGCAGAGCTGGAACGTTTATTTGAAAATGAGCTCTGACCAGAGGACCAATTTTTCTCTCACCAGAGAAGTTACAACTATAAATTAATGAGCGGCTTCATATTTCTCTAATATTTGATGTTTAAAGGCTGCATCATCCTTCTCACGCAAATTATAAGATAAATTTAACTTGGGCATCTACTTTCCAGAGAGAAGAGGCTGCTACATACTTCCTATTCTGACATTTTAAGTCTTTCCAGGGGGCGGCAACATCCTCAAAGATCTTTAACTATCATGCAAAGTTTGGCTGCTGATTAATTTCATGCATATTATCTGCTCAGTTAGTGACTTTTTAATCATTTGAAGTTAATGAGGGAACATTAGCAGAGATGTATTTTTGTCCTGCTCGAGCTCTGAGGGTATATTTAGGGAGAACCAGCCCACAGGCAGGTTCTTACATGTCTCAGTGCACCACTGAGGAAATGCTGCTCTGTTTACACTTGTGTACGTTATCGAGAGGAGGGGCTGGTGTGTCTGAAAGGTAGATTTCTCCACAGCTGTTGTCTTTCATGTTCAGACTTTCCTGCAGGTGTTTTTTCACTTCTGACAGTCCTAGGATTTAACCCCTTCCCACCACACACTCCTCGTAGCTCGGAGGAGGAGACGGGCTAATTCTGCGTGACTGAGACAAGCACGTTTATGTGAACCTGAGTCAGGGCTTGACATACTGTATGGTTGCCGCAGTGGTATGAGTGCTGGCGAGAGTGGATGTCGTACTGCTGTGTAAATGTCATCTGTTGTGTTGTCATAAATGTTGAAACGATGAAGGACAAATGGGCCGGAGTGGGAAAATTATTAGAGAAGAAAAGATCAGCAAGAGCAAAAAAGGGCCTTGAAAAAAAAAATGTGTTTGTGCGTGTAGCTGTGTAAAGTATGAGGTCATCCTTTGTTCTCTCTCTGTGAATCGGCCCTGAGTGCACCCCCCCCCCCCCCCCCCCACACACACACACACCTTTCAGCCGCCACCTCTTTTCATCAGTCTTTCGTTCTCCTCCAAGTCAGACTTTTCATTAAACTCAAATTACATTTCCCCAGTTATTTATTCTTCTTATTATCCGTGATCTCATCCCTTCTTCGCAGCTAATTATCACATGAATAATGGAAAAATGTGTGATCAATTAAGCAGAGGAAAAGAGGAAATATGGTTAGAGGAGGGAGGATTAGGAGAGGGAGATTCTGAGTGAGGATAAGAAGCTGAGGCAGGTTAGTGTTTCACATGATAAGTGCCTGTCAGATAATTTTACCACAATATAATTTAGCGTGTATCACCGTTAAACTGTTTTTCTCTGCTGATAGTCTCAGTTGTCGACTCTCGGCTCATTATCCAATCCTGTTTGTGTTATTGTTCGCTGCCAGCAGAGCCGATCCGATCAGCTCACATTTGTGATGACTTAATCTAATCTAACAGCAATTACCACGCCATTAGGTCCAGGCTGGATGAGACTGCCACCTCTCACACGGGAATAAACAATACAAGTTGAAGGGACAAAGAGTCCAGGTGAGGAAGCCTGACACTCTTCACACCACCTGATGGGTCACACATCCAGGTCCACACATGGAGACGGGGCAGGGGTCAGTTTCTTTTGTGTGTTAACAGTGTGGTTGTAACTGTTCTTTTGACTTAATGTCATGTTGATCAAACAAGTTTCAGATTTCATAAAAAGAGCTGTAGTGGGCCGCATTGTGAGTCGGTAAATGTGGCTGGACTTTAGTGTTAAACGGGGCCTATTACGCTAATTTCAAGCTTCATACTTTGAGTTCTGGACTCTACTAGAGTAGCTGTGCATGATTCAGAGTTCAACATAATCCTTATTATTCCTTAATCCTCAATCATTTCCTTTAAGGCAACTTAATCTAACTCTCTTCCACTCACCCATTGTGAGGGTGTCCACATTCTTGACTAGTACTGTACATACTGATCAAAAAAATTAAAGGAACACTTTGAAAACACATCAGAGCTCAATGGGGAAAAAATCCTGCTGGCTATCTATACTGGTGTGGACTGGGTAATTTGTTAGGAATGAAAGGATTGACATCATTTGATGGAAAAGAAAAGTATCAACCTACAGACGGCTGAATTCAAAGACACGCTGAAAATCAAAGTGAAAAAATGCAGCAGGCTAGAACAATTTTATTACATCTAGTAACCTTCTACGGCCCTGTCCAGCTCTCCTAGAGTGACTGCCTGTCTCCTGGAATCTCCTCCATGTGCTCGAGACCGTGCTGGGAGACACAGCAAACCTTCTGGCACTGCCGTGTTTCATCCTGGAGGAGTTGGACTCCCTGTATAACCTCTGTAGGGTCCAAGTATCACCTCATGCTACTAGCAGTGACACTGACCCTAGCCAAATGCAAAATGAGTGAAACAGCCAGAAAAGATTTGGGGGGTTTGTCTCATTGTTGCCCCTCTAGTGCATCTATTGTTAATTTCATTAACCCCAAAGCAGCTAAAACTGATTAATAACCCCCTCTGCTACTTAACTGACCACGTCAATATCCCAGGAGTTTAACTGACTTGACGCTATCTTCTCATTAAAAAGTGTTCCTTTAATTTTTTGAGCAGTGTACATGGGAGAAAATAAGGAAAAGTATAATAGTCCCTCTTTAATGCTTTCTTCAAACTTGTCTGTCCACTACTATGGTCCAGGTTGAACTTCCTCAGCAACTGTGGATGGATTACTGTGAAATTTGGTTTAGTTACCCCAGATACAAAGACAAAACATGATACTGACTATGAAGATCACATTGCTTTAACTTTAACCCATGAGGTTAATGTTTTGGGGGAGGGGGGATGGAAATAGTCCTATACCAGTTGCCAAGGAAGGCACAAAATAATATGCTATAAATCGACAGTGTTCTGGGAGATTTGGAATGAGTCCTTGGCCTTAAAAAGTTAAGAATCCTGGTTAAACAACAATGGGGTGAAATCGGCTAGGGAAATTCATGTTTTCCCCAGGATGAGTGGAACCACTTTTGGTGATACTTCAGCTTTTATCACCAGATGGTAAGATGTTGTACAGTTCAGCCTCACAAGGCATTTAGCATGTACTGTAGACTCTTAAGACTCCTATAAATAATGTAACACACTGCCAAATGATGACAATATGTATGGACTATGTGTCAGCCTCTAAGGGTGAAAACTGACTTCTAAAGTGTCAAAAACTGCAATTCCTCTAGTGGCCACTTGCTGGCTGTGACCTAGAGTTCGCCTCCACCAATCAGAGTCAGTAAATTGGGCCTCTTCTCTGTGTTTATGCTCTTGCTGCCTTTGGCAGCATTTCAACTGAATTATCTGACAAATAATATTCAGAACAGAACATCCAAGAAGTTTGGACTTCAGTTTCACTAAGCGTTTATTATTCAGCACTAATTAGCAGCTACACTATTGTCAAAAGTATTTGCGATTTGTATGTTACGATTTGCCCACATGTCTTCCCCTGTATCTTTCCCCCATTTCCTGTCTTGCTATACTGCCAATAAAGCTGTGGCCCAAAAAAAAAAAAAAAGACTTACTTTCACTGGAACTAAGGGGCTGAGCCCAACTGCTGAAAAACAGCCCCACACCATAATCCCCCCGCCACCAAACTTTACACTTGGCACAATGCAGTCAGACAAGTACAGTTCGCCTGGCAACTGCCAAACCCAGACTCATCCAACAGATTGCCAGATGGAGAAGCATTATTTGTCATTCCAGTGAACACGTCTCCACTGCTCTAGAGTCCAGTGTCGGTGAGCTTTACACCACTGCATCCAACACTTCGCATTGTGCTTGGTGATGTAAGGCTTGGATGCAGCTGCTCAGCCATAGAAACCCATTGCATGAAGCTCTCTACACACTGTTCTTGAGCCAATCTTACGTTTGGAGGTCTGTAGTGATTGACTTTGCAGAAAGTTGGTGCCCTCTGCACACTATGCACCTCAGTATCCGCTGACCTCACTCTGTGATTTTATGTGGCCTAACACTTCATGGCTGAGTTGCTGTCATTCCCAATCATTTCCACTGTGTTCTAATACCACTAACAGCTGACTGTGGAATATTTAGTAGGCAGGAAATTTCATGACTGGACTTGCTGCACAGGTGGCATCCTGTCATGGTACTACGCTGGAATTCACTGAGCTCCTGAGAGCGACCCGTTCTTTCACAAATGCTTGTAGAAGCAGTCTGCATGCCTAGGTGCTTGGTTTATACACCTGTGGCCACGGAAGTGACTGGAACACCTGAATTCAATGATTTGGATGGCTGAGTGAATACTTTTGGCAAAATAGTGTATGTGTCTCTGTGCAAAGCATCCATGCAATTTACAGATGAGGCTTGCTAACCAAGCTGATAACTTAGCACTCTATCCTCTTGTCCTTTCTTCTTCCTACGGATGCTCCCTTTAGGGTCTCCACAGCGGGTCATCTGCCTCCATCTCACCCTACCTCTCGCATCCTCCTCTGTCACACCAACCCTCTGCATGTCCTCCTTATGAATCTTCTCTGTGGTCTTCCTCTTTTCCCCCTCCCTGGCAGCTTCATATTCAACATCTTTTATCCACTAAATCCACTATCCCTCCTCTGCACATGCCCAAACCATCTCAGCCTTGCCTCTCTAACTTTGTCTCCAAACTGCTCAACCTGAGTGTCCCTCTGATGTACTCATTTCTAATCTTGTCCATCTTGGTCACTCCCAGTGAAAATCTTCAGCTCAGGCTCCTGCCTTTTTTAAATTAGTGCTACTGTCTCCAAACCGATGCGTCATTGTAGGTCTAACTGCCATCTTGTAAACCTTCCCTTTCAGTCTTGCTGCTATCACTCTGGTCCAAATGTGGTTATTTCTGGCTGCAAAAATCAACATGGCAGCAGCTGAAAATCTAACTTTAGCTTTGAAATGCACAATCCAGAAAGCAGTAGGTGACATCACAGTGGCTGCACCAAGCTTTTATATACAGTCTATAGCGATGAAACATTTACACTCATACTGACCAGTGTGCACCATCCATGTAAAAAAGGAAACAAATGCACAGACAAAACTGATACAAAGACTACCTTTGTGAGATGCAGTTCAAGTTGTCTTTAACTTTTAGCAAAGCAAAGCTCAAATGAAATATGAATTTAGGGCGAAACATAAAAGACAGTCCCAGGGCTTTCTCAAAAATTAAAATCAGAGAATAAGTAAAACTGAAAATGACAATGATTTTCCATTTTCTGACCTCTCTGTCTTAATTTTCATGTTCCCAAAAATGTTCACGGTTGTCACTGAATCTTATCTTTAATCACTTATCACACACGCATGAATTTGTGCTGTCATTAGATCCAAAAGAGGAATGTTTGGAGTTGATATGGCATTACATTTTTATCGCCGTTATCACTGTAACACCCTTTGATGTGGTGAAAAGTGTTACTCCTCTGATCTGGCTTCCAGGTGTGATGGTAAACACGCCTGATAAAAGGCGCCTCATTTAGCTCCAAAGATCACTCCTCAAGTATCAGAGACATTCAGTACCCGACCCCTCCAGTGCTTATCCACCCCACCCACCCAGTCTAAATTTATCTGCGTGAGACAATACACTGAATGAATGCCACATTTGGCTCTGAAGAAGGTCCTATCTCAGGAGATAATGGAAGATGATCCAGAACAAATCTCAGAGTGAAAATGTACCCCAGTGAATTTGTAGACATATGCCCTCGCAGGTGACATGGAGAATTGCTTGCCGCAAGACATTGTAATCTCTCCATCATTGTGTCTCCTTTTCCTGCCTCCCTGTACCCTCCTATCGCACTGTTTGGTCCAGCTTGTAATCATCCCCTCAGGACAGCTGTGCCCCCTTGCCAGCCTGATGTCTCGTCCTCAGACTCAGGCTCTTTTATATCTGCGAGACAAATTCTGTTTCATCGAGTTTGAAGGAAGCTCTAAACGTATTCTCAGTCCTCCTCGGGAGCAAGAGTTAAAACATGCCGCAATGCTTTATTTCTAAAACTCGTGCATCTACGTTGATTTAATTCTACATATAATTTAAAAGACACCCCCCCCCCCAAAAAAAAACCAACAAAAAACTGTGATATCTGTAACTATTTGAGCCAAATTTAAATTGGGGCCAGCTGACGGTGCAGGCAGAAGGAGAGAAGTTGTGATGTGTGAAGCCAAAGGACAGGGGTGAAATGAAATATTGTGGAAACCGAATGCTGTTCTGCAGGGTGCACAGGAGACGCTGGATGAAGGAGGAGAGCGCGATCGAAACGGCAATTAACTAAGCGAGAAGAAGGTGACAGCATGCCTGACATTAATAACATCCCATAGAGCCAAAGTCAAGATTTACACTCGCGCTCAGCGGGTGAGGTGGCGGTGCTTGTGGGAAGCTCATCAGCTCTGGGAAAACCTGCCCTTCAATTCACCTACACTCCTAGATGTGAAGCTGGAGAGTTGGGAATTCAAGAATCAGAGCAAAGTGTTAGTGTAACCGATCATTTAGAGAGCCAATAAACCTGAGCCGACTGTGAAGTGTGGATTTGCAGTTTGCTGTGCATTTCCTAGCTGGTAATTTCAAACAAATGAGACCCTACTTTACCTGTCTGTCATCTCCTGCCCGTTCCAGCAGAGGGAGTGGTTTACTGGAGTGGGCTCACGACTGCATAATGCCTCCCCAAGACCACTATAAAAGGAGCTGAAGCCTCTCAGGCTGGTTATGAACTCCCTAAAGTAGGAAGGAAATGTTCAACACAGACAGAGACAAAGATTTAAAAACTTCAGTTAATACCAGTATGAGATTCACCAATATGAGAGGAGCAGGAATTGTCCAACAGCAGAAAGGGGAAGAAAAGAAGGAGGCAGAGAAAGTGTAAGAGGGAATTCAGCTTGATAGCAACTTGATTAGATCCCCCTGGAGAAGGAGCGAATAAAAGAGGCCAGAATAAGCAGTGTCTCTATTCCTAATTGACATTAATCTGGCCATTGTGCTGCTGAGGCCAGCAGCCCCGCTGGGCATTATTACACTGTTCATTTAAGCCTGTTACTGCATCAGAAGTGTTTAAAAAAACACACACACACTCAAGTGGAGAGAGACTGAGTGTCACATAGAAACAGAAGGGAACCTGTCGACGGCGTCAGGGGCAATATTTGTCTGTCAGAAAAAAATATATATTGCCCCTGCGGTGCCCTGGAGAGAGAGAGTGCCGCTCCATCATCTGAAGAGGTCTCGGTCTGGATTACAGCGTCTGATTTCCTCACCTGCGGAGGCCTGCCAAAGTCTCATCAGAGTCTGAGGATGAAGGCTGAGAACCGCGGGCTGCGGCGTCAGCAGGAGGCTGCGAGGGAGGGGAGCCGACGGAGCGAGAGGCACGCTGAGGAGTGTGTCCGCACATCCCGCTCACCTGCACAGGAGAGAGGAGATTAGAAAAGAAGATTTCAGTTCCCCAGGCCTCTTCATCCCACTCATGTTACACTGTACCCACTTCCTGCAACTAAGCCCCTTCATTCAAACTCTTAATAGCAGTGACACTGCAGACGCTAAGAGCCTGTCAATAGCAAACCGCTGGCCTTACTCAGCTGAGCCCCTCTGCAAATTGTCATCTGTTTGGGATTGTTTATTTTTGGGAGGGATGAAAGCAGCGGGATTTGCATAACAAACAAGTCATTGTACCCTCTGCCAGCCTTGTTCGAATTTGTAATCATAACACTCCAAAAGCGCCAGCGTGAAAATAAGGCCTCTCGTTTGCTGCTTCTTTCCGCGTATAAATGCCATTGTGTTTCCATGAGGGACAACATAACAATAATAAATAAGGAGTCCCTCTCTGTCTCTCAGAGATAATGGACCTGGCACATTCTTTTCAGGTGCAATAAAAATGCAAATGGCTGTTAATGTTTAGCTTGTGGTTTAATGATTTGCCGGTGGTTTAATTTCCCTGGGGAATACTGGCCGGGCTTAATTCTGCCATGTAATGTTAACAGCTAATTGTACCCAGCTCCCCTTTAAGTGAATAGGCTGGCATCACTGCCGCTGAATACTGATGGGATGTGATAAAGCAGCAACGGACATCTTCATCTAGTGCTAACTGAGGCCACATACACACACACACACACACAGACACACACACACACAGAGAAATGCATGCATGCACACAGATTTTCCAGCATAAACAAAAATGAATCATTTCATGCGATTATTCATTTGAGCATAATGCACCTAATCCCATTAACATGATAAACACACACTCCTACATAATATACTCTTTGCGTACACTCGCATATGTTAGGAATGGCACATACGCTCATTTATTGGATGATGCTGACACACAGAAATGCTGATCAGCTGCAACACAGAATCATCAGGGTTAATCAATGCAGCTTTGTCATCCAAGGATCGTGCAAGAACCACACACACACACGCGCTCGTGCACAGACACGCGCACAGACACGCACACACATTCCTGACAGTCGCAAATGGCTGAGTTCTTCTGCACTAGGCATTTACCAACACGCAGCTTCCCTGACTTGCTATCTTCCCTACTGTGTACTTGGTAGAAATAACAAGCACACACATTTGAGCTCATTGTTTCTGCCACCCCACTCTCTCCCTCCACATCTTCCTCTCGTGTGATACTTTCGTTCTCGTGTGCCTGGAGCAATTGCCGGTGTTTCCACGGGCCATGATTAATGTGATTGGAGCTGCGTTCCTCTTTTTGTTTGAGCATTCCCGGGAAGCCGTAGGGAAGTTGTGGCACAAGGGAGAGACTGATTCAGCACGCACGCTTACAGCCACACCCCAGCCCGCCGATTGTTTCCGGATTCTTCAAGGAAGGGGCTCATTAGTGCGGTATTAATATTACCCAGGGCTGGACTAACACAACCAACAGGAGAGTCTGCAGATAAAGCCTGCCTCAGTGTGAGAGCTCAGAAATATCTGCACACTTTTATCTGCACTGGGCAGCCTGCCTCACCAAGAGAGAGAGAGAGAGAGAGAGAGAGAGAGAGAGAGAGAGAGAGAGAGAGAGAGAGAGAGAGAGAGAGAGAGGGGGGCTGTATAA
>VUQJ01029305.1:9649-21802 GCA_015108635.1 Andinoacara biseriatus
CCTGACAGCAATAATGCTCTGTGTAACGGAAACAGCCAGCACATCACAGTGGTGGTTCGTTCTACTATCAGCCTCAGGTTTCTCTCTGAGAGCTACGTTTAAAACTCACCTGTTCCATTTGACACAGGTGGAGGTCCAATGGGTTCCAGTTAAAAGTGCATCAGCGGGAAGGCATCTATATAATGTTTTAACTACAGTTATTATTGTTGTAATTGTCCACACACTTGGGTGAACATATTCATCACATGGTAGAAAATTGCTCTGTGGGTGAATTACTGTAATGTGACCCTCGTGTGTCACATGATTGGTTTGGTAGCCAAAATGTGCAAATTTAGGGAGCAGCTATGATCACTGTCATTGTCAGTTACATTTGATCATGTTAATGCATGAAAATGTTTGGACGTTGGTGATCCACTGACTTCCTGACGGACAGGAAGCAGCACGTGAGGCTGCGGAAGAATGTCTCGGACTCACAGACCATCAGCACCGGCACTCCTCAGGGCTGTGTCCTCTCTCCTCTGCTCTTCTCCCTGTACACCAACTGCTGCACCTCTGACCAACTTTCTGATTCCGATTCCGTTGATGTGCCACAGCAGTGTGTCCTCTTATGCATTTTCAATGTCTAGAACAGTTTTAATGGTTTTGAAGCTTCATTGAGGATTATCCGCCATTATTTGTGTCACGATCCTGCAACTCAGCCTTTGATTTTGGACTTTTGAACTTGTGTTTATTTTGGCATCTGAATTATAAATTTGGTTTTGTTGTTTTTGTCAGTCTTCAGTTTTCCCTTATTGTCACGAGTGGCTACACTTTGTGTTCAGCTTTTTTTTTTTGATATCTTTATGTTTGTATTCATCAAACCTTCTTTGTTCCAGATATTTGGTTTCAGTTTTTGGCCGTTTGTGTCATTTCTGTGTTTAGACTTCCTCGTGTTTCCCGTGTTTAGTCAAGTTCGTGTTTGTCTTCTGTTTTGTTACTTCCTGTCTTAGTTTGTCAGTTTTTTGTTGTTTCATGTGCTGTTTTGCTTCCTCTGTCTTGTGTTCCTCGTTCAGCTAATTATCCTGAGTCTCACATTAAGATCCTGGGTTCTTATAAACAGTCTAATTCCTAAATAACGGAATTGCAACAGAAACATCCTCTTAATGGAAATTAAAGCACAAACAGAAAAAAACAACACAAATTTAGAAAAGGAAGCAACTGCGACTCCCTGAAACCATCAAACCCTTTCGCACCAGCCACTTCCCCCCTCTGCCTTTGCTCCACCTCCCCTGCGCCACATGATGTTCATCTCTAAAAGCTCAAAGATTAATTATTTAGTGTTATGGGAGGTGAAGGAGACTGTTTGATGCTTGCTCTACATGTCTGAACTAAGAATCCATCAAGGTCACAAAATGACTTGCTTATGAGTTTCCAAGATGCTGCGTGGTGAAGGCGCCTCAGTCGTCACTGATCTGCTGCGACAGTCTGATAGTTGCAGAAATCGTAAGAAAGCCAAAGTATGAGGAAATATGAGGATGCATTTCTTCAAGCATTTGAGTGAAAACAAATCTGATTTTGCATACTGAACCGTTCCATCCAAACTCTGTTTAATGCAGTAGAACTGAAATAATGCAGTTAAAGGTCAAACAGAAGATCGAAACCACTCGTTCCCCGACACATGCAGCAGAGCGGCAGTATGGATGTAAAACCAGGAAGTGACCTTTCTCTAAAGACTGCTCCCCCTGGCACCTTTAAATATCTCTGATTGATATGCTGACGGTTGGAAGGTAACGCATCGAGATTCTTTCAGTCGAGCTTTCATTTATCCACGTGACAGCGTGCACGCCACGCTCATGTTTAAGTCATGAGAGAAGCTTTGATTCCCTTCTTGCTGACCCAGCCTTTCCCTTTAAGGAGCTGGGTCTGGTTGGTAACCTGTGGGTAACATAGGTTCAGAAGGGTTTGTGATACTCGACTGGATCAGCTGAGTGGCTGTGTTGATTGGTAGCTATATGTGACCTAAAACCCACCCAACCAGAGTCCTTCAACCAGAATTCAGGTAAGTAGACATCAGCGTATAACCTGCATAATGTCCTCAAAACGTTGTCCTACCTTCTAATTAAGTACTCACATCAGGTGCTGATGTGACAGTCACGGATGAGCATTCATATAGATGTCGTTCAGGGCTCCCTTATAAAAAATTCAAGCTCTTGTGCAGTAGCCTACATATATACCCATGTGCATAACATGACATATTATATTAGAACCAAAGCCCTGTGAAGTTCATCATTTATTAAACAGGTTTCAACGTTGTGAATATCCAAAAACAGTATGAGTGGTGAGAAATCAGAGTAAAATAAAATAAAAAGCAGCAGAAATGTGACTGAGATGAAAAAGACCCGTCAGAGAATATACAAAAAGACGGAAAAACAAAATTATGGATAAGATGATGCACAGTGCCATGATGAGCTAATGCAGCTCAGTAATCTCATCTTTGATCCACATGATGAGGACCGAGCACAAAAACAGAGTACAGCTTCAAACAAAGCCCCCCCCCCCTCCCCTTGAGGATTCAGCGACAGTGACTTTTCTGGCCTCAGAACAATAAAAGTACATTTGGTGCTCGTTATCCATAATGTTATTTTGGACTTCCTTTCATGCTTTTACACCAGGATCCAGAGGGAGACCCTTCGGTCCAGAGGAACTGTTGTTCTGTCATTTCCATAGAAAAAACACGAGGCAGTGGCTTCATGGTTTTCTGTGTAATTATTATGGGGTCTCACCTTGAGGCGACTGTTTGTTGTGATTTGGCGCTTTGAAAAAGAAAAACATATATTTTCTGGCATAGCGTTTCAAAGATATGATGAATATCCAAAAAAAAAAAAAAAAAATCCCTTTAAACTGAAAGTGTGGACTTACTCCGGGGCAATAACCAGACAAAACCAGCTGGAGTGGACGGTCATTCCAAGTCTTTGCGAGCATTTTGAAATCTGCCTCCAAGGTACATTTGAGAGGAAACATGTACAGCTGTTAAATCGGCCACCTGCTCTTTTCAAGTCTGTTTATCTGCACTCATCATTATAATTTATGCATCAGATGTCACTGACTTGGAACGCAGATACAGTCGCCTGTCAAAGAGCCGCTCGCTGCAATTTAAACTTCTGACACAACCCAAGTGACGCGTGCCGATGGAAACACTTACGTGGATCTCAGCACAATTCGTCTGAATGAACAAACATCCAGAGCCCGCACAGCCCATAATCTGCACGACAGCTAGCATGTCTGTAATTACACGACATCCATTCGTTCCATCCATGAAAATGATTTGAGATAATTACTTCAGCTGTCATCCCTGCTCACCGCTCTTTGAATATTGATCTATTCCATTTTTTTGTCCTGTCTTTCTTTGTGCCTCATTCATTGTAGATGTGTTGAGATTCAAGCAGTTAATTCAATTCACAACTGTGACAGAACATACTCACTCATTAAAAGGCCCATTGTGTGTAGGATTTAGGGTGCTTGCTTAAATGAAAAAGAACTTACATAACTGTGCTTCTTAATGATGTGTTGTCAATAGATAACACACCAACAGTTTTGGGGGTTTTTAGATTACAGTGAGCCACTTATACCCACACAGAAAGCAGGTCCACCCTGTTTCATTAGCATGTTTCTACAAAAAATCATTAATTACAAAATCATCACTCTAAATTCATAATTGTTCAGTGTCCTAAACCTGCAGTAAACCAAACAGTTTTTAGTTCCCAAATGTAAACGCTGAGCAAAAGGGAATACCTTGACTTGTGCGTCCACCACCTCCACCTCACAACCTCCCAATGCAGATTTCATTCATATCTGGACGTCTTCCCTTGGTGGGTAATATCGCCATATCCCGTAAATCAAGGCACCAAAGCCAAAAAGTGGTAATGAGAATAAAGGTAATGCACAGACACACTGATAACGTGTTATAAGAAGTGTAGACTTTTCTTTCTGGTGCATCACCAGATGCAGATTTACTGATGCCAAAGGTCACTTTGTGTGTATCTATGACATGCCTAACAAGTGAATTTGATACCTTGGGAGTGAGAATAGTCTGGACAAAGCAAACACTGGCTCTAGAGTCTTGTTTGCTACCACACACCGGAAGAGGACGTGTCCATTTGAAAGGCTGGATGGGGCAGTGAGGTGTTTCAGCTGCTTGATATGTGCAACCTCACTGCACAGGCCAATAGGTCCTACGAAGTGCTCCTTTAACCCTTAAAGAAAAAGATATTAGAGCTGCAACAAACAAAAAAAAGCAAACCTTTGCGCCTAAACTCAAGGAATAAAACTATAAAATAATGTGAGGATGTCATTTACTTCAGTTGTCAGCATACCAATATGCTGCTAATTAGTTAGATTTGATCTTTTAAAAGATCTGCAGAAAGCAACCGTCTTAATGATGATTGAAAACGCTGAGCTTTAGTCTCTGCGGAGTGGAGCTGTACAGGATGCATGAGTGCACTGTTCACAACAATGTCTCTCAAATCTAGTGAGCAAATAATATATGAAGCTTTATGAATTCATAAATAATAAGAAAATTGAAATGTGCATTTCAATTAAAGAAAACAGTCTGAATGTTAGGGGTAAGCCAGATTTTAATAATGTCTCTTGGCACAATATAAACATTTCCAAACACATAAATGTTAAAAGGAATCCATTGTAGAAAGCACAATTAAGGTTTCTGGCTGAAACAAATTCTTCTCTTTTAAATTATAACAGCAAAAACGGGCAATTAATGTCAATCTGATTTCCTGCTATGTTCCCAAAAACAATGCCCTCACAATGTTTTCAAAGGTATACCTACCATTGATACCATTATTTAAATTATTGCCGCTGGATGCATTCAGTGACTGCTATGAAGAGAATAGGTGACAACAAAGGAAAAACCTGTGACAGCATGGAGACACAGTTGATCGGCGGGAACAGACCTCACCAGTTATTGGAGTGTAGAAGAATGTGCAGAGTCCATCCAGTCAGGAACACCTGTAAGGAAGAAGAGGCTGCAGCAGATCGAGCCAAAGGTGGACTGGCCTGGACCTTCAGAGAAAGCCAAGTGGGAAACCATCAATGCAGACCTGAGCAGCATTCTGGAAAGGATGAAGAAGCTTGACATGATGGGGATATCATTTACAGCTACGGAGTAGAGAATTGCAGGCTAAAGGAAGCAGAAAGGAAACTGGAAAGAATGCACTCTGATGCCTGAGGCATGAAACGGCTACAATGACACCCAACATTCTGCCTATAGAGCATCCAAAGCACCCAATGGGTAAACCCACCCAACTGGAAGGAATTGGAGAGCACAGAAAGATGGACAAGAGCATCATCAGCCCCAGGTCCGAACGGTATCCCATACAGGGTGTACAAGAATTCCTCTTATGTTCTTCACTCTTTCTGGAAGCTAATGAAAGTGGCTTGGGTGAAACAAAAAATACCTAAAGCATGGCACAGAGCAGGAGGAGAAGAAATCCACAAACATCAACAAATTCCAACCCATCAGTCTCCTCAATGTTGAAGGCAAGATATTCTCCAGTGTCATAGCCCAGAGATTGGCCGGCTACTTAGAAGAAAATAATCTTGTAGATACAACTGAGCAAAAAGTTGGAATTCTGGGATTTTCAGGGTGTCTGGGGCACACCAATATGATCTAGCACCAAAACAAATGCCAAAACAAATGCCTTTGGCTCAATTCCCCCACAGCATACCCATGGACCACCTTCAACTTCTTCAGAGTAGCTGAGCCCATCACAAACCTTGTGAAGACCTACTTCCAGCATCTTCTCCACCCCTGATTTCACCACCATGTGGCAGAGGCTGGAAATTGGCATCATAGCTGACGGTATGTTTTAGATTGTTGGTATTAACCAAAGTTTCTACCATGTGGAAATACAGATCCAACACTTACCTGATCAGTGTTCAGTTGTACCAAAAGGCACAAAAGAGCCCGTCATTCAGCTTTTCGTGTAAGTACATTTTATTCCCAGTCAAAATTAGCATCCCAGATGTTACATGATAACAAAGGATGTATCTTGCTAACTAAATTAGCTAATCAGAACTACCATTAGTGATTAGTTCTGGTTCAAAGGACTGAGATGGAGATGGTTAAATGCCGAACTCAAGGTTAACCCTGACAGCTTCTAAACTGTGTTTTCATAAAAAATAAAATAACGTGTTTTTTTTTTTTTTATTGTCAGTGACTGGCAGGTAGACTCGCCCATTATTAATGAAATTTGCTTCACCAATGTTTTTCTGGTTATAAATTTATAAATGTCTTAAGTTAAAATAGTCTATAACATTCCAGCATTCTGTGTAACAAAGCATGCAAAACCCAGGCTGAAGTCCAAATTTCTCTCCTTCAAGGTCAATAGACTGATCTGAAGGTCAAAGTGATAATAATGCTCTATAGAGCTATTAAATCTATGTTTCTTACTGCCATTGTTTGTATTAACAGGCATATAGGGAATGATATCAGGGATTCTAGGTATCATAGTACGCTGGACAACAGACATTATCAGTAGTGTTTACTACATTCATTTTATTATGACTTTGTTATATACATTAAGTGAAATGAAGGGAAAGAAAAGGAAAACACACATATAAGGAAAGCTCTTAAAACATGTGGTTATCCCAACTGGGCTTTCATCAGATCAGTGAAGATGCACAGGAAAGGTCAGACACCAACGAGGGAGAAAGAGCGTGTGTCCCAGTGTGCTTCAGACCCAGCCGCACCCTCAGACAAACCTTGCAAACACAAGCAACATATGCTCTCTACACTGGAGAAACCTAAAAGCCTCTTCACAAACACATGGCACAACATAGAAGGACCAACAACAACAGGAGAGGACTCAGCTGTACCTCTGCACCTAAAGGATAAAAGTCCCTCTTTTGGATACCAGTGCTAACATTTTCAACCGGGAAGACAGATGGTGTGAAAGAGGAGGAAAAGAGGTCATCTATGTCCCCTGTGTACGACCCTCGTTGAACAGAGGCGGTGGCTTACGACACCAGCTGTCAGCAACCTTCAATGCAGTCTTGAGATCCCATGCCAGGTGCCTCAACCCACACTCACACCTTATATCAGGTGAACTCAATTAGTCACATGATAGAGTGGAGCAATGTCTCGCAGTGGTTTCACAGCTTGGCTCTTGTAATGATGCATATGATTAATTGTCTGAGGGGACAACCCCAACTAGGCCTTAAATACCTGGGGCTTACCGCCATTTGGTTTTAGAACTGAAGAAGCCTCTGGGATGAGAGCTGAAATGTCTTCAAAAACTTCAAAAAGTCCACTCACCATTTTTCAAGCTCCAGAGACCACCATGACCTGGATGACAGAGAACCTACGCAGACGATGCAGATAGATAAATACTCGTAAATGATTAAACTCACAAAAACGCTGCAGTGTTTCCAAGAAACCATCACTCATCACAATCCACACAACATTATCGCCACAGGCTAAACATGGAAAAGTCACCAGCATCGCCAAGGGAGAAAACTTTGCTGGTTGACTGGCCAGGTTGCACCCCCATGTGTGGGTATGCCAAGCCGGGTTTTCCCCTCCTAACCAAGAGGTTTATTTGCAGTTCCATAAACTATATTTTTCAGACATAGTTTTGAGAGATACTTGCAAACAGTGAAACTACAACAAACATTATGTTGTTCTTGCTGTTTTTAGTTATTTTTTGTGCACAGCCGGGATCCTCAGTCTGTGTCTTTGGCTGGCCTTTCCTTTGGTGCATCACGTATGTCCACTGTGAAATGGAAACCATTTTTAATACAGCCAACCGAATCTTGCATAAAAGGGTGATTTCCTCTTTGTGTCATAAGTAAAGTGGACAGTCACACTGAGTGAGACAGCAACCTGCTATGCAAGCAACTTTGAGAGTGATCAAGAAAACGGTGTAATTACAACTGCAGCCCTCCTGCACGTCTTACCCTGGGCTTGTTAAACAAATGACCAAGCAAAGACTCACCGTGCACAGCTGGCATCAGTTTGTGAATGTGATATCTAATTAGTTGCTCAAATTAAAAAGCATAAAACCCTGTCTACATATATTTGGAGCACCACTCTGCCTGCCAAAGACAAATATCTACAGCAAAGGTACGTTTACTTAGTCTCTCATTCCTTGCAGTGTAACACTGGCAATCTTGCAGCCTGCCAGTTACTGTCAGTCAGATGCAGAAACCATCAGAAAGGGGCTGATCTGAGATATCCCTGAAGACTTTTTTCTTCCTTTAAAGTCAGTGCTCCGTTGTGCTAGTTTTGATTACAAGTTTTTAACCATGTGAACTTTCACAAAACTCTGTTTTCCGATTCCTTCTGACTCTGAGAGAAAGTGACTGGCTGACTGAAGGCCAGACGGTCCTGTTCTTGAGTTTTCTCATATCTTTACAGCTCACCTCACTGTCTGAGACGTCAGATAATTTTATACAAATAAAAATAAACTATGAAAGCATTTCCCACTTTTTGTTCATGAACCCACACCAACATCTACTGACCCCCCCCCCCCCCCCCAAAAAAAATCATTCCTGATGTATGAGATAAAATAAAAAAAATGTCTGATGACGAGCCGGAAAGGTTTGAACTACTGACAGCCTGAAGCTTAAACGGGATATATCATGCGAAATCCACTTTTTTAGCCCTTAAATACATTTTTTGTGCACTTTGAGTGTCCAGCAGTGCAGGAAATGTAAATGTATTCTCTCCCGGTGCTGCGTAGATATCTTTATATTCTTTTTGGGTCATAATTTTCAGTCTGTTCAGTTTTCTCTGTTCACTGTTACGTTTTCTTTTCTCTTACATCACAGTATTTGCTGTGGTTAGCGTTTCGTCGTCTTCATTCTCCTGCTCTGGCTCAAACGTGTAAGGCTGGATGGACAAGTCTTCCATTGTTGACATCTTTAATAAACTTGGGAATAAAAAGTTTCTCTGCCGGTAGATAATGATATCGGTGCTATCAAACTACAAAAATGGCCGAGTGGGGTGGAGTGGAACGCTTTGCGACCTGGAGGGAGGCAGGACGTGATATGTCTCATTCACATTTAAAGAGACCGCACCAAAACCAGTTGCTCTAAGATGAGCCTCAGGCCCTGTTTACACGACACCGTTTCCACTGGAAACTGTATCGTTTTGATGCGTTTCTGCCTCCCGTCTACACGGAGATGTTTCAGAAACACTCTGGGTTTACACAAAAATGCTTGAAACGATGAAAACAATGTAGTTCCCATTGACAGGCCACAAGGTGGCGGTGTTTTTTTAAGCGCATGCATGGAGGGACTTCGCAGGATGCGCCGCAAAGATTTGTTCATTATTTACAAAATGGCCAATGTGAGAGGCTTTGTGGACTGACGACGAGGTTGGATAGCTGCTGCACACAACACTGAATAATGAAACAGCAAAAACACAAGAAAAGATCGACTGTGAATTGCGCTATTCAACGTTCTCTGAAGCACTCGTGAATGCTAACCCTAACAAGTGTTGTTCATCTATTAGCGCATGCACGAAAAACTGCGGTGGTCGCAACCATAGTACGCGTGTGTGAGGACCGTTCAACCGTTTACACGACAACGGAGGCCGGTGCATTTCTGCAACGGCCCTGTTTTGAAAATGCATCGTTTTCACTCCATTCTCGTGTAAATGGGAGGCTGAAACGCATCGAAATGACACCGTTTTCCTTTTGAAACGGTGTCATGTAAATGAGGCCTCAGAACAAGGGTAAAAGAGGGGTCTACGTGGAGCTACAATAACGAGGAATTCAGACCAAAGCATTGCAGTTCTACTTTATATAGATCACAAAAGAATGATTTACATATCGTTAGCCTAATAGCATAATTGCCTATCTAATAGCATAATTGAGATATCTATCTAAATGAATCTACACTGTTAGCAGAGTAGAATTACAGAGTCAAAATCTGACTTAAGCAATTATGCTATTAGGCTGACGATATGAAAAGGAAGGATTTAAAAGCATGATATGTGCCCTTTAGGAGAACCCAACAGAGCAGCTCATTGATATGTTGAGCTTGAAACAGTTCTGTCATGTCCCGGGCTGTTTGCTAACCATTGTGCCACCCTCTGTGCAGGCTCTTTTAGATGTTTTCTGTCTTAGTCTATCCTGGCCTTCCTGCTCTGGAGTGTAACCACTGATTGCACCTTGTTGTAAACCCTCTGTATTTCCATTCATGATGGCATTTCCTGATTGGAGACTTTGACAATGATATGTCTTCCTCCTGGAGAGTGTTCTTTGCTTGGATAGATGTTGAGAAGGGTTTTTCTTACCCAGAAAAAGAATACCGTAATCATCCACTTTAGCCGTCTCTTGTGTTCTTTCAGGTCTTTTGATGTTGTTGCTGGCCAGTGCGTTCCTTTTTTATGAGAATGTAGCAGATTGTTGATTTAGCCACTCCTGATGTTTTGCTACCTGAGAGGTTTCTTTTGTTTTATCATTCTAATAAGGGCCTCCTTCAGTTGTACCGACATCTCTTTTGACTTCATATTGTGATGTCTGGTAAACAGCTACAAAATGCAAGTTTAACAGCTTTTATCTGCTTAATTTTCCATGAAATAATGAGGGAACAGGCCTCTAAAATTCTGTACTCCAATCACATCTTGATTGTTTGATTTAAAATCCACTGTGCTGGTTTACAGAGGCAAAGCTACAAAAACTGTGTCAATGTCCAAAATGCTAATAGACCTCACTGTCTATAACTTTTTGACCTTTTTGACGTCTCAGAAATTATGTAGTCAATGATAGCAGCTGATGTTTTGAGAATATTGTTTTTCTTAAGGGCCTCGGAAAAAGATGACAGGTGTCTTTATCCTGTAGATGGAACAGGTAGGAAACTTTCTTGTCTTGACATCAGTGGCTTGTATTTCCTCTTTTGGCCAGCTTATTATCCCAACAGGGTATATGACAACTGGCAGGGCATAGGTGTTGATAGCCCAGATGTTGTTCTTTTTGCCTCACTCTCTGCAGGTACTTGGAGGTTGTAGCGTTCCTAGTGGCTCTTCATGGTTCCCATTTGCCTGTGTACCAAGGTACTTGTAGCTGTCCTCAATGTCTGACCACTTTTCCTCTCTTAGTTACCATCCGACTACACTTCTCCAGTCAGAATGCCATTCCAGTGTCATTTCTGTAAATCCTGGTGATGTGGATCAGTGAATTGATGTCTCGTTCACTCCTGCCATACAGCTTGATGTCATCCATGTACATGGGGTGGCTGATGGTTGCTCCGTTCCGTAGTCGGTATCCATAGCCATGATCTGGCTGAGGGGGTTCAGGCCTATGCAGAACAGCAGTGGGGACAGAGCAGCTCCTTGGTAAATCCCACACTTGATGGTGACTTGTGCAATGGGCTTGAAGTTGGCCTCTAGTGTTCTCCAAATTCCCATTGAGTTCTTGATGAAGGCTCTGAGAGTCCTGTTGATCTTGCACAGTTCTGGGCATTCCAGAATCCATGTGTGCGGCATCGAGTCATACGCTTTCTTGTAATCAATCCAGGCGGTGCACAGGTTGGTCAGTCTGGTCGTACAGTCTAAAGTGACTGCTCTATCTACCACCAGTAGCTGGTGTTTTGCTTCCCTGGGATGGATGGATGGATGGATGGATGGATGGATGGATGGATAGATAGATAGATAGATAGATAGATAGATAGATAGATAGATAGATAGATAGATAGATAGATAGATAGATAGATAGATCCAAATCAGGTTGAATTGACATTGAATAGTTTTTCTTTGAGGCAAGCATCACCAGCAAAGACAGTGACTACTTAGGCTGATTAATACTTTATTACCTGCCTGCTGTTAAACAGCAAACATCCATCTGCAGTCAAGCTCACAACGAACTTCAATTCATTGAAACAATTTTGATGTTTTTATGTATCTTAATATTTCAGGCTGGATGTTTGTTCTTTAATTATTTAGATTGGATCTGCCTTCTTCAGCTGTGTTTCTGAAAGATGTCTCATGTCTATCGTGGGAACACATCATTCAGATGATTCATTCATGTTGCAGTAACCCCTATTATTATACACAACACCATCATTTTTTTTAATGCCACCTATTTATACTTGTTTCAAAATATGTTGGGGGGGTCATAGTACAGTCCAGGTTTGGTTCCCGGTGAATGGTTTTGC
>VUQJ01029306.1:0-14573 GCA_015108635.1 Andinoacara biseriatus
GTAGCCTACAGTACAGTATACAACCAAAGCACATGATTTTTATAGTTCACACTGTGCTGTATATGGGCTAATAAGTCCACCTCTTTGTAAAAAAAATCTTTTTTTTTTGTTTAATTAAGATGTTACACCACTAAAGGAACGCAAACACATCAGAGAGATTGGTAACAAAACTAAAAATGATTAAATGATTACAGGATCCCACACATACTCTGTCAGGAATCTCTGACTCAGCAATACCGTGCGACTCTGTTCAATATTTGCACTAGTACTCTGGCTCCCTCTGTTGACAGAATCACAGCAGTGGCTCCAACAGGCATCAGCCTGAATTTTGCAAATGTATTTTAAAGACTGAAAACTGCCTATGATTTCTGCACAGGCTGTACTGCCAGGTTCCTACCCTAGGTTTAATCAGTAATGCATCATGTAACCCTGTGCCCATGACAGTTGAACTAAACAGTTTTCTCTGGAGACGTAACATAAACACTTTACCATGATTACCTGGTCGCATGTGACCCTGGCAGTGTAAGACACCAGGTCAAACTTTTAAAAGGTACAAATGTAGTGAAACTGAATGCAGACTTAAAGCTTGCTCGACATCAAACATCAACAATGTTCCTGTATTATTCTCAGTTGCTTTGTAATTTTGAAAATTGCTCAACAGCCAAATGTGATGTGTTATGTAGAACCCCCCACTCTCACTCTCCCTAGTTCCCTCTGGGCATGCACACACAAATGCACGGTTAAGTCAAGTCATATCTGGTGTCATTCAGCCACTCCCTATAAACACTGTCTCAACATGTTCTCCAATAATTAACCAGCTGCTGCGGGGTGCTACACACACTCACCTCCTGCCACATGTACTTTACTCAGGACCTCGTACCACAAATATACGTGCAGATAATGCAGACGTGAAACCTCGAAAATGGAGCGATCCTGCGTCATTCGATAGAAGACTAAAATATACGCTGGCCAGGTAAGAATAAGTTTACTTTTGCTGCATTTTGACTTTGTACTTTGTTTTGAAGCTGTAAAAATGATCAAAGAGTGCCTGTTTTATCAAAATGGAAATGAAATGCATCATATATCTCTGGGCAACACATACCAATCAAATTTAAACAATGAAGACTCTAATATTTGTATTCTTTATGTTATAAGAAAGATGTGTATGAATTATATTAATCTGTTAGCTACATGAGACGCTACAAACTGGGGTTCGTGTGACTGAAGCTATACAATAGCCTGATACAGCACAATTTATGTGTAGGCTAAGTAGAATTTTTTTTTTCAGAATGTTACTAAAGTTTTACAGCTAACATACAAGAAATACAAAGTGATAAATGTATTTTTTATGACCAACTGGTGCTGAAGTCACAAAAACAAAAAAGGTCCGTCATCACTATGTTAAAATAATCAGGTCGAGTCTATGCTAGTGAGTAGCAAAGAGTGAGGTCTATGCAAAATACTATGAAAATAGTACAATAAAGAAAGGAGTGGCTAAATGGGAGGAGCCCATGGTAAAAAAAAAGGGAAGTAAAGGGACAAACTAGGCGTGCATTTGTTTACTTTGGCGCAATTCCTCCTGACTATGATTTTTTTTCAAGCACAGGTGACAATTTTAAAAAAGGAAAAAAAAAAAGTCTTTTACTGCATCACCTGTTCAACCTCCAGTTATCCTACTAAAAGTAGAGCCCACTGCGGCTCACTGGATATTGTGACAGGTCCATGACAGAGTATTGTGCTATGGGAACGTCCTTTAAACTGACTGAAAAAAAGAAAAATCTGTGTTTGGCAAGAAAATACTGTTTTTAGTTCCTTGGGTTTTCTCACCTACAATGTGAGTTTTACCTGCAAGCAGGATTCAAACCTTTGAAGGTCAGTTTTCTTCCAGTGGATGTGAATCCTTGAAGCAGACTTTATATCAACTTAAAGAGTAGATGTTCTTCTATCATATAATTATGCATATCATTTATTTTTTTTTAAAAAAAACTAAAACTAAGAAGAATTCATTGATTTAACTTCAATTTTTCACCAAATTTTACCAAATGGTGGTAGCCAGGTGGTAACCTGGTAGATGTTGTGTAGAGGAACAACATCTGAGATCTCTGTCCAGAACAGTTCATTCCCAGGAACAGACCCCTGAGGGTCCTGCGCAGTATCGTAGCTGTTCCCAGTATTGCGCTCTTCTGGACAGAGATCTCAGATGTCGTTCCTGGAATCTGCTGAAGCCACTCTCCCAGTTTGGGGATCCCTGCCTTAAGTGTTCCGATTACCACGGGGACCGCTGTTGCCTTCACCAGCCACTGGTAGGATTTTTCTATATCAGCCACTTCTTCTATCTGCTGGTGATGCCGTGCAGGGGCCTGTCCTTCCATGATGGTTCCTGTTTTTGCTCCTCTTCTTTCTTGGGTTTCTGCTACCTGAAGTCCTCACTAAACACATGATTCTTCGTGACATCTTCCTGATGTATTCATGGATCTTTGTTGTTTCATCCAGGATAGTGGTTCTGACACTCACTAGCTTTCGGCCTCCTTCCTTCCGCTTAGCGTACAGTCTCATGGTGCTGGATTTGGGGTGAAAGCCTCCATGCATGGTAAGGACCGCTCTTGTCTTGATATCAGTGGCTTCTGTCTCCTACTTTGGCCATCTTATTATCCCAGCAGGGTATCTGACAACTGTCAGGGTGTAGGGGTTGATTGCCCAGATGCGATTAAAACCCTGATCATAAGATGGGTTATGGTATTGTAAGATCATAAAGGCAGCTGCCATTTCAGTGAGCGTGGGAAGCACGCGCAAACTCGCCTCATACAAGGTTTCCTGCATTTTAAGGACTAGTTTGCAACAACCAAGTTTTGTGCTCTAAGAGTTCATTAATGTTAAATTAATATTGATCATTATAAATGTTAGAGAATTTTTTAATGATACACGAGTGAGATCAGTGTTTGATGGTTGTAATAGGTGTACATGGTTATAGAATAAATCCCAACAGTTCTAGAATGTTGTTGCCATTTTCACTGAATCATTATGGCTGTAATGGTTTCATGTCTTGGGTAAAACCGGAAATTATGTGTGATTTTGTTTTCCTCCAAAAACAAAATGCACTCTCCATGCTCTCTGAAACATTAATTACGATTAGTTATCTATTTATTAATGTCAGATAGTCTGTTGATACATTCTAAAGAGACGTGCTATTCAAAATCCCTTGTAGACACTTATTAGGAGGGAATTCTTGGCCTGGGTCAAAATTGACCTTAAAGAAAACCAAAAAGTTTGCATGTTTAGGAGCGAAAGATGCACAAACTGCGGGCTTCAACTCAAACTCAGCAGCTGGAGTCAAAAGTAGAAGAAAAAAGAAAAGGAATCTTTGGATTTTATGCACAAAGTGTACAATGTAGAGCACAATAATCATTTTTTATTGTATCTGTCTCTAATGCTTTTTTTTAATTATTTACTCTGCAAAAACCGAGGAGTGTGTGCGTCGGGTGTGGGGGTTGTAATTTCATCAAACATTATTATCAAATTTGCACATCTCTCTTGCAACCCCCTGTGTCATGTCATTCAGACACAAACATGTCCACCGGGGTCTGTTGCACAGACCCTGGATTTGCAAATGATTAACATCTCCAAGCAGCAGCTTGTGTTTGGTCACTTATTTTCTTTCTTATACCATTGGAAAACCTGTTTATTCCCCCTTTTATAAGGAAAATGCATTTGAGGGTTGAGCAGCACAGTTGCTTTTTGCCAAGAAGAACTGATACGACAGAAAAATAATTGACCAAACACAAATTTCCTTACTTTTTGAGCTAAGTTTATAATGCTTTCTGTCAGAAATGTAATAAAAGTCTTACCTGATTATTTGAGCAAAGGAGGAAATATACATTGTGCTTTACTACTGCAGATTTACACTGATGTTTGATAACACATTGAGCCAAATCTTCACGTGCACGTTGAATAGAATTACCAAGATTCTCCTTTAAATACTGTGTGGTGGAGGTTTTGTTATTGTTGTGGTTGTAGCTGCATTAGAAAAAACTGTCAGTCAGAAAGGGGAGTGCCGTGGCTTGTGGACATCTGCTGAATACCTGAGATATTACTTAACAGCAAACAGGCTGAGGCAGGGAAAACTGGTAAGACTGAAAGAAATAGACAAATATGACTGCTGGGATATTTGCAGAATTCCAGAAAATAATAGAGAGCTTTTTTTTTTTTCTTCTTTAAATAAGGCAACATGGATATTCCAGCAGTCCTCTTTTACAGTGACTGACTTCAGCGTCTCTGACCAAAGAATAAACAAATGGTTAGGTCTACACTGTCATCACTGGTTACTGGGTGGAGTGCTGTTATAAAATCTCTTAGAGACGAGCACAAAAAAGAAAGTAAAAGAGTGAAGGCACGCTAGAGAGAAAAAGAGAGAGGGATAAATATAACACAAACACTTCAGAGAGAGAGAGAGAGAGAGACTGGAAAGAGATATTTAAAGCACTGAAAGAAGAAAGAGGCAGAGACAAAGAGAGAGAAAAGAGAGGAGAGCTCTGACTCACCATGTTAGAGGAGGTAAGATTGGACTTATTTGATTGTTCTTGGAGGCAGTGACAGCATGTGGGTTATTGTAGAAGTGCACCGTGGCTCCCGGTGTCATTCAAGGTTGACAAAATACTGGTGAACTATTTTTTTATGCAGCCGGATGCAGTACTGCGCAATACTGTTCAACAAGTCGGCGGCAGCTGGTGTTTCTCACCTGGCTTTACACTCAAACTTACCCGTGTCTGTGCAAGTTTTTCGGTTGACTGCAAATACAGAATCTTTTCATTCACTTATTTGTTTTTGTTGGTTGGTTTCTCAACAGTAGCTGACCAGACATGAATGAAGCAGCTCTCCTCCCAGTGATCCGGGCAGGAGACGGGAGGACGCTCTCCAGGTGAGTTACTCTGTATAGTAAACATCATCTGCTATTTCAGAGGTTATGTGTATATCATGTTCCCTGAATTGGTCCTAAGTTAGTTGAAAAGGGAGAGAAAACAGAAAATGCTAAACAAATAAATATGTGTGCAGTGCAACAGCTTGCGTTTAGTTCTTTATTCATTTTTAGAGTGAAGTTTCTCTCACTGTTGAATACCTACAACTGCTTCCTGAAGGACCAGACTCAGCTTCACCTCACTTACTCTCAGGTATGATTTTAAAGTTGTTTTCTATTTTGTTTTACATTACTTGGGATATTAATTTTAGCACTTGGTATACAGCACTGTGGCCTCACAGCAAGGAGGAGCTGGGTTCAAAATCCACCTGCTGGCTGAGGCCTGTCTGTGCAGAGTGTGCACGTTGTCTCTGTGTTAGCCCACAGACTGCTGATCTGAGACCTGTAACTAAAAAGCAGGATTTTGTCCTACCCAGGTAACTTCAGGGTTAACCCGGGGTTTTTAGTACTACCATGGTGTGTCACTTTTTACCGGTGTAGCTTCTAACCTAACCTGCTCTGGAGCAGGTTAGATTCCAGATGAGAGATCAACAGGTATGAAATCACTGCCTACTAACTGGTTTACCGGAAGCTATTATCACCATTCCTGGAGATCCCCTCGACTTCTTTGCATGGAGAGTAGGACAGTCTAAAGTTTTCAATAGTGTCTAAAGTCTTTGTGTTTCCACAGTGAGCACTATGTAGAATATAGATTCTTATACACAACTCCAGGTGGCTGCAAACAATTTAAAAAGATCTTATTGTTCTATAAGCATTGATATATTAACCTAACAGAAAGACACAGAAAGATACCTTGGGTGTGTTGAGCTTGCTTTGTAGTACAGACCTCTACAACTGTGAACTGGAAAAGTGGAATAACATGGATGGATCATAAAGCAAAGAGTGAAGTTTTTTTTTTTTTCTTTTTCATGCTGGCATCATGATCAGATCTGTGACATACATACAGGTGCCTGATGGTGTGATTCTGTAACAGGAAGCAGATGGAGAGGTGGTGGTGGAAGGAATGCTGAACATCTGCTGGGGAGTACGGAGACCAATCAGGCTGAAAATACAGGATGACAAACAGATGCTTTCATTTGCTCCCAAGACCCCTCCAGATCCCACCAGTCCAGTCAGCCCACTGGGAGGCAAGAGGTTGAAATCAGATTTTGTGTGATGTTATCATCGAGTGGTGGTAGTTATGTAGCTGACAGTGTTTCAGGCTTCTTCTTTTTTTTGGGTCTTTCTTTTAGAGGTATGTCTCGATGGGGAGAATATGCTGACCTTCACCAGATAGATGAGATGGTTCAGACAGCGCAAGAAACAATCAAAAATCCTTTACCAGGTAGATTTTTTTCCTCTTCATCATCTTTTTTTATTCATCTCTCAGAAATGGTATTTTCAACCAACTTGACTTGTACAGTAAATTAGAGCATAATATAGAGACTGTCCAATGGACATGATACCTTGGCTTACAGATTATAATCAAATCTCATTGTTAGCTTTAGCTCAATGTTATTTTTTTCTTGCTGTACTTCTCTGTTTGTTTGCACAGATACACAATTGCCTCGTTTGTTGTAGTTACTTGCGCCATATGTCGAATGTGAACCTTTTGTCTGTGGGGTGTTTGCACAATCTAAAGGACCACCTGTTTATGAGACCTCGACTCTGCGTCCCGCGAGGCAGAAAAACCCAGAACTGGAGGCAGAGTCAAACCTGTTCCGCTGTATGAGCGATGCCTCGCTGGTTAAAAGGAGGAGGGGCAAGGAAAACACAGCAGCACAAAGAGAAAAAGAAAGACAACATCGCTTTTCAATCAATGGCCACTTCTACAACTACAAAGTGGGTTTCTGCTCTCACAGCTTCTTTTCTTCATCATTATTTTAAGCTCAGTTTTGTCTCACTGTATTTTACAGACCTCTATCTTCACTCCATCCTTCGGTACGCCAACTAAAGTTCGTATCTCTAGTAGGATGACCACAGACCAAGTCATTGAACAGCTGCTGCACAAGTTCAAGGTAAGTTTGGTATATTTTACGAGGGCTAGTAACGTTAAGTTATTGTAACCATTAAAAGGTATTTGCTCCCTTCCTAATTTCTAAAATACAAAATGCAGTTTTTAAATGATTATATTATATTAAATTGAAAAAGGCCAACCTAACATATATACATAGGAAGGGGGTAAATACTTTTTCACTGCACTGTATAAGGAGGGAGGTGTGAATATGTAGGGTAGGAGGTAAATCTTATTGTCAGACCCTGATAAGAAATGTGTAATTAACTGTTTCTGTTCATCAGATACAGAACGATCCCCAGGAGTTTGCGCTCTACTGTGTTCACCAAAGTGGAGGTGGGTTCATCTTTTGCTTAAGAAATGCAATAATGAAACATAACACAAGAAAATGCTGCACCAATTTGGCATTTGTGTGCTCTGTCCAGAAAAAAGGAAGCTGAGTAATAAAGATCAGCCGCTATGGGAGCGCATACTGCAGGGGCCCTCTGATGACATCATGAAGATTTTTTTGATGGATGCGGATGAAGAGGAAGTTAGTGATGATGTACGTATGCACACGGCCCTGTTATTGACATAACAGTGCATATTTCTTATTGTACAGTCCATGCATTTAATTCTAATAGGAGTCTTAATATTTGTCATTACAAATACTGAAGAGACTTATTAAACATGATAAGCACGTAGGCATCAGATGGGAATTAAACAAATACAGAACAAAAACTATGATTAATGATGAGTATACCATTGGAAATAAGAACATCAAAGATGCAAAGGAGATCAAAATAAAGCAAACTATGTGTACATATTTCTAAAGACGCATATAGAACTAGATTTGTTTAGAGCAACTCTTAAAGTCTGATAATCATCTGATTTACAGAAGTTTAAAATAGCAATTTGTTTTTCTGTTTCTTATTTTTGCAAATTAAGTTTTTCTTTATTTTTCTCTTCCGAACAGGTTGCTCAATATCTGAACATAGAACTTCCGATCCTGGAAAAAGTTTTACAGAAACTCGAAGATGAGGAGAACAGAGAGATACAAGGGATCAAGAACAAGTCAGTATATGATCTTATGTGGTTCAAAGCTTTTTAAATACTTTCTCAAGAATGTAATTAAGTTGCAATAAACTGAGATATACATAGAAGATAATGTGTAAAGAGTACAGCCCGACAGCATGTGTTTGACTTCTTCTGCATGACTAAACTTTCCTTATCACGTGTCAAACAAAATAACTGTAGTAGCATTTCCAGGCCAGGGGGTGGCGGCAATATTTAAACTGTGTCGTTTATATTTCTGCTTACTCATGATGTCTGTTTGTGTGCTCTCCGTGTGTGTGTGTGTGTCTGTTTGTGTGTGTGTCAGGTACAAACACCAAAAGAGAGTCCTCTCGCAGATGCTGAACTGTAAGATGTCACGACACATCGAGACGAGTGTTTAACATTCTGTTCTGCACCGCTTCGATGTTCAATGATGAAAGACATTTAGAAAAAAAATGCCTTTTTTTTCTTTCTTTTTTTTTTTTTAAAGGTAAAGATCTGGAAAGATCCCATAAATAATTCATCATCTTTACAGTCTTAGCCACTATATGTTTTTGTATTTTAAACTGTAAAATAATTGAAAGTAATAATGTAAGAATGCAAATGTAAGAAGCTGCTGTCCATAACTTTACTTGTACTAAATATGGAGCCAGCATGACCACGTCTGTTTTCAGCTTTCTGTTTGCTATGTTTGGGTTGTGCCACTGGAGTTATTCAAGGGTTAACTGGACTCTGCACACGGCTACATTAAATATTGGTTTTATTAAAAACCTATGTATGTATATTTAGATTGTTAATAAAATATACTGATTGTTAAATTCTGCATAATTAACTTAAACCATATATGGTTGATTGGGATGGATTTTATTGCCAATTACTGACATTTATTTACCGGTTTGTAATTAAGCATTGATTGGCTCAGTTGGAAATAGTTCCAGTATGAAGTGTTTGTTAAATTATAATTAAGGCAAAACTTCTTAGGTGTTTCCTTGAGTCTCAACATTTTCACTTTCCCCCATGCTCCTGCATTTTCCTCGCCACGTAGATTTCCCAAAGTGTTTCTATCTTTCCATGAGTGCAGCCAAGCATTGTTCCAGCAACAGCCCATCTTTGAAACAATGCCTGGAAAATGTGGGGAAAATGCCTAAAATGAATCGTAAGATAAGGGAAAACAAGAGCAGGAACAAGATGATAGAGAGGGAGTGTTATGAGCTACTTTAGGGGACAGCTAAAAGGAATACTGACTGACAGACTGACTAAAAACAGTAAATCTTAAAATCATCCCTCTTTCTGCTTCTGTACGTCTGTGTATGAAAGATGGGAAAATGCTTCCAGATGGAAAACTTTGTCATCCTAATAGTTAAATAACGATGTGATGCAAGGTGAGCAATGCTGTTTCAAGGAAAAGATTTTGTAATGGTTTGCCAGCCCACCAGACAGCCTTATATTACTAAGCAGTGAGTCTAATTTTCCTCGGCCATGATGAATGACTAAATGAGAATAAATAGATGTTTCATTGTGGGGGCAGAGTTTCCACGTGAGCCAGTTTCCAAATGATAGACCTTTAAGAACTGGAAAGAGTGTGTTTCCAGTGGTATGGTTTTAGCTCTTCTATGATGAAAGAGATCCATTCCCTGTGTGACCCCCAGAAGAGGTTTCCTATTTCTGTCTTTGTCAGTAAGGTTTTGACACAAGCAGATTAGAGTCTTCAAGAGGAAAAAAATTATCTCATCCGCTAAATGCAAACATTCATTAAAGAAGAAAAATTAGCAAAACATACACGTTTGTGGCTTTTATTGTACAGATGGAGCAAAGCTGTGATGTTTACAGACACACAGAGGTCAGAGGAGACGGCTTTGAGCTCATATGAAGGCAACTCAAATAACCACTAGTCAACAAGGTATGCAGAATGGCATCTCTGAACACATTAAACACCACAGCCTACCTGATTATTGTTTCTGACCATGTCCATCCCTTCTGATGGATGCTTGCAGCAGGATAGTGCACAATGTCAAATTCGAACCATCCACAGTTACCAGGTCTCAATCTAAGAGAGCACCTTTGGGATGTGGTGGGGCGGGAGATTTGGATTACGGATGTGCAGCAACCGTGTGAACCTATCATATGAATATATCTGAGGAATGCTTCCAACATGTTGAATCTACACCATGCAGAATTTAGGTAGTTCTGAAGTTCTGGACTTCAGGGTGTGCATAATAAAGTGTCTGGTAAGTGTACATCCTTCGTATGCCTTTATGATACAATATAGACAGGTCTCACCATGAGATTGTGACTTGTTTAATAATGCATTAACAAAACAAAAAAAACAAGCCATGTGAAAAATGAAATAATGAACAAAGAGTGCAAATACAGTAGTATAAGTTTGATCTCACTGAAACACAATACTCAAAAGGTTTTTTTTATTTTGGACGATGAGGGCATATAAAACTATATCTAATGCATCTCGTGCAACTAAAAATGTCAGACAGACTCAAAAGGCACTCTGCATTGTCTTTTACTACCAGCTGATGATGTAACAGCAGCGCTTCTGTTGAAGATGCTCCTACTTATGAAAATTTAATTAGCTGGTTATTTTTGTCACCTGCCAGCAGCTCCAGGTAAGTTAGTGCAGGTTCTAAGCAGAAGGATTGGTCAGATTGTGAAGAAGGCCCCACATTTGGCATATAAGTACCTTAGAACATATAAAATTATTCAAGGGGTGGGCACATGTGAAACCAATCACAAATTATCTTTTTTGCATAAATGCATAATTAAGCTTGTGAGATGTACCGGTTTGGTTGGAGGTATTCTAATTTGTTCCATGCGAATGCTACCATAGTTAAGCGTTAGGTCGTTAGGTCATGCATTTGTGTTAAGGTGGCCTTGCAATGGCTCGCTTCTCTTTATGGCTTCATTTCAGGTACCAAATATGAATATAACACAAATACATTTTTTTCTAACAGTGCTAAATTTTAGGATGTGTTGTGTTTTGGACTTTACCTAAAATGTAAATCGGTTGATGGATACTCGTTAAAGTTTGTCACATATTCTTCCTTTTCTTTTTTTTCAGGTGTTTAGCCATTAAGGTTCAAGTTAGCAGGTCTTCAAAACATCCTGTAAGGATGGATAAATATGATGATTGTACTAATTCATGTGTATTCATGAAATTACATTTTAAGAGAACTACTTCCTTTGTGTTTGCCTTCACTCTAACCATGTCATGCAGCGTCACCACAGGACGCTGCATGAACACAGGACACTGCACATATGCAGCTAGCTGCAAATGTGCTTCAGAATTATGCATTTTTGAAATTGTTTTCTTGCAACTCACTTAAATGGCTTAAATTCTTCAGTTAAGATAAATAATGTTGCTCTCTCTATGTATAGCACAGTATATAGTAATATAACAGCCTTTACATTATCATCCACATTTTGACAATATTTTTCATGTATGCAAATGAGCTCATTATGTATTCATTTGCACAGAAAACTCATCTTGTACAGATATTTATATACCTGCATTTCTGCATTTTGGCTGCTATTTTGAACACGAGGTGTCACGCCTACTTAAGTATATTTCACATTAGCCCATCCCTAAATCTATCAAGCTTAGCCTAAAGGATATCCATACCAACTTTCATGCTTTCTTTGCAATCTGAACAGCTGGGCAACAATTTAGGACCAAAGAAGCTGTTTTACGTGACCAAAGCTGCTCATGATCACCATACGGTTTATTTGGTTTGCCATTAGGCTGGCTGGCCTTAGATACTGTTCAGTTCAAATCTCACCTTTTTTGAATAAAAATGAAAAGATTTTACAATTTTATACTGTTGCACATGTGCTACAGATTTTTGTACACTGAGGCTGTTCTGGGTCAAACTTTCCCCACATCTACTGAACTGAGTTTTAGATTTTAGAATGTATGGGTAAAGTATGACTTTGCCTTGCTTTGAATAGCTGGTAAAACTAGAAAATTGCTTGGTAAATGCAAGTACACTGCACGCTTATCTGTTATAATCTAACAATAAACAAATTAGAATCCATTTATTCTGAGCTAACATCAGAGGGGTTGACATAAGATTATAAAGGCACATGAGCTCCCACTTCAGAGTGAATGGATGAATCATCCATTTATTAATGTCAGAGAGGCAGTTTATAGATTCTAAAGAAATCACTAGTTTAAAATGTGTTGTAGACACTTATTAGGGAATTCTTAATTAACCCAAAGCATACTGTGAAAGCATAGAATATGGACAGTATGTGAGGGTTAAAGACATGTTCATTAACCCCACATAATTAAGCTAAAATAACATCACTGACACAGCTAGGTGTTACCGTACGTGGCTAGCAGTGACAGGGAGATTCTGCTTCGTGTCTGCAGACAATAGCTGTGACGATTAGCTCTGCTAAAACTGCGGTGAATTGCACAACATAAGAGGCTTCGCCCACAGCACATTCCAGTGAGTGTACATATCCACAATCCCTTAAATAATGTAGGATGCTGGTCAGTGTCCTTTGTGGTCAGTGACCAGCACCTTTCTGAGCTAGTTAATCCATAGGGGTTGCAACATGATAACTCTAACTTTAATCTACTATGAAGGTTAATTGGATTCATAAAATATTTAGTTTAAACATGGGAACAACACAAGGTCTTTTTATAGTAGCTAGTGCCATATAGCTCACTGGTAGGTTGTCTAATTAAAAGTGATCTTACTTTTACTGGAGATGACAGTTACAAGGCCCTAATTAAGGGCTAATTTTCCACAAGAAAACCTACATTTGCTTGGTCGCTTATTGTGGCCAGTCTAACTATCCAGCCATTGAGAGTGAACTTGAGTAAGTTCAGAGCGGAGGTGAGGGTGAGTGTATCCAAGCTAAACTGTCAGGTTTTACACAGCAGAGTGTGTGCTGTAGGTGCTCGTCCTCTCTTGGCAAAGATGGAGGCAAGTGTTTTCTCTGTCTGTCTATGGCTGTGTTTATCATGGAATCATTCAGCATGAGCTCATGCAGACACTGGGTTCCTACCATGAGCACCGTGACAAGGACAAGTCTCTGGAGCTTGAAAAAGGGCGACTGGACTTTTTTTTGTTTCTTGCAGATGTTTCACCTCTCATCCGAAAGGCTTCTTCAGTTCTCAAATCAAAAGGTGGGGAGACCCAGGTACAAAATGGGCGTAGTTCCCTGTAGGCGGTTGTCACCCACTATTGTTCATATGCATAATCACATGCTCCAAGGTATGAAAGAAGGTGTGGGTCATTACGATCAGTGGTTTCAGGTAAAACCAATTTGGGACTCCACCTCCACCAAGAAAGGAGGTTGAGGCGCCTGGGGAGGCGTCGTTTCGATGCGTTTCGGCCTCCCGTTTACACAACAACGGAGTGAAAAAAAAAGTCAGTCCACAAAGCCTCTCACATTGGCCATTTTGTAAATAATAAATAAATCTTTGCGGCCCATCCTACTAAGTCCCTCCACGCACGCGTGCGTTGTGTAAACAAACTTTGCAAAAAAAACACCGCCACCTTGTGGCCTGGCAATGGGAACTACATCGTATTCAGCGTTTCATGCGTTCTGCTGTAAACGCAGCGCGTTTCTGAAACGGCTCCGTGTAGACGGAAGGCTGAAACGCATCAAAGCGACACCGTTTCTGTGTAAACGGGGCTTCAATGGTACTGCATCAACCTCAAGCTGTCATCAGCTTCTAAATTATTTCGATGTAGATAAGGGTGAATTATTACCAAATTGTTGCTTCCACTAACTGCTAAATTACATTCTACCTGACTAGTTGCTAACTTTGTCTCTTTCCAGATTGGTGTTGAGTGGGGATGGCACAGTGGTAGCAGCATCAGAATCACATTACGCTTTTTTTTTGTTTGTTTGTTTTTTAATTTGACAGATGTGACAAATTAAAGCAAGAAATACGGGGTAATTAGAGTAGAGGCAAGGGAGAGGGAGAGATCACACAAAATGTCATGAAAATGGTAGAGTTAAATCAAATTTACAGGATTTTATTTAATGAATTACATCTGTATTTCTTTAGGACTGCCTTTGCAGCAGTGCCTGGAGAAGAAACCATTACTCTCATTCCTGATCCTGCTGTGCCAATAGGGCACTGGGAAAGAACGTTTGAGAGAGAAAAGATCAAGTTATACAAATGCAATGAGAAAGCATTAAAAGATAACCCATTGTGTTTCCTAAACTGCATATAGAAATGTATTCCTTGTTGACTGAATCGAAAATATTTCTTTAGAAGCAGGTGGAGCAAAACAAATCTTTCTATCAACTCATTTCTTATTTTCTTTTTTTTCCCAGACATTTGAAAGAGCATGAAGAGAGCTTGGCTTGTGCAAAACAAATTGTATAATCAATGTAAAAACCCCATTAATTAGATAAATATGAATAAATCATGACCACTTTGCCTCTTACCTGCATGCATATGACTGAGTCTATTCTAAATAGCTTGCAGTAATAACACACAAATGGTATACTAATCAAAAAAAAAAAAAAAAAAAAAAAAAAAAAACAATCAGAAAAAAAAAAAAAAAAATAAAAACCAAAAACAAAAAAAAAGAAAAA
>VUQJ01029307.1:0-12454 GCA_015108635.1 Andinoacara biseriatus
GGATTAAAGGAGTGAGCTCTCGCAAGACTTTTGCAACCTTATTGTTGCAAAACATACTGATGGCATTGGTTACAGAAGAATTTCAAAACTGCTGAAGGTTCCAGTTAGCACTGTTGGGGCCATAATACAGAAGAGGAAAGAACATCATTTCACACTGGCCATGACCAGGTGCTCCCTGCAAGATTTTAGACAGGAGTGAAAATAATTATCAGATGAGTTGTCCAAGGACAACTTGTGGAAAGCTACAGAAAGACCTAGAATCAGCAGAGACAATTGTTTCAAATAAAACAATAAGTAATACACTCAACCACCATTCCCAGTATGCACGCTCACCACACAACACAAAACTCCATACAGAAAAAGAAGCATGTTCAGCAAACTTTAAATGCACTTCAACAGCATTTTGACTTGCCTGTAAAATACTGGGAGAGTATAGCCTGGTCAGAGGAGACCAAAATTGAACTCTTTGGATGCCATATTACACACCATGTTTGGAGGTTAGAAGGCACTGCATATCGCCCCAAAAACACCATACCAACAGTAAAGTTTGGAAGTGGGAACATCATAGTGTGTGGCTGTTTTTCAGCGTACAGCACTGGCACGCTTCTTATAATTGAAGGAAGGATGAATGCAAAAATTTACCAAGACATTCTTGATTAAAAATCTGCTGCCATTCTACCAGGATGATGAAGATGAAACTAGGGTGGATGTTTCAGCAAGACAATGATCTCAAACACAGCCAAGGAAACTCACTTGGTTTCAGTGGGAGAAAATAAAGCTGCTAGAATGACCCAGCCAATCACCTGACCTGAATCCAACTGGAAAATCTATGGAAGGAGCTAAACCTCAGAGTTCATAGGAGCCCACAGAACCTTCAGGATTTAGTGTGTGTGTGTGTGTGTGTGTGTGTGTGTGTGTGTAATGAGCCAACCACCTGATGCATGTGACTAGTTTCTCCATACAGGAGACGTCTTGACGCTGCCATCACCAACAAAGGCTTTTGTACAAAGTATTAAATAAATTTCAATGAGGGTCTTCAATACGTTTTCCTGGTCATTTCTCATTATTACCCATCATTTATGAACATCTATGGTTTGATTGCTTTGCATGGATTGGATGGGTTATCTGGTTTCATGTTAATAGCTCCATTAGAAATATATTTACTAAGAAAATTAGTGATGTGTTCAAAACTTATTTTACCCCCTGTATGATAGTGCCTACACATGAATTGCTTTTCAGATTAAATGATTTGTTGTGGTTTTATTTTGCATGTTAAAAAGGGTATTGAGGATCAGTACCTCATGGGAAGTCCCCCAGCAGCCTGAACCTATAACAGCATAACAAAGGGATGTTTCAGGGTCAAATGATAAAAGAATGTTATAAGCCTGATTTAAAAGTAGAGAGGGTGTCTGTCTCCTGAACTCAAACTGGGAGCTGATTCCAAAGGAAAGAGGCCTGATAGATGAAGGTGCTGAGGGAATCAAATGTAAGCCTGCACTCTTAAGAAGAAAATGCTCTGTAAGGATAATCTGATACTAAGAGGTCTTAAGATATGATGGGGCCTGATATGGGAGAAATATGATCTCTCCTAGTTGCTGTCAGTGTTTTTGGACTGAATGCTTCTCAGTTAGTGCTGAGAACAACCTGATAAGTAATTACAATAGTCCAGGTTAGGAGTAATAAATTTGTGGATTTGTTTTTCAGCATCATTTTGAGATGGCATGTGTCATTTTGGCCTTATTGAGCAGGTGGCAGTCCTAAAGTTTTGTTTTATATATGAGTTCAAGGATATCCTGGTGAAAATGACTCATTCCTCACAGTAGTACTGGTGGCAAAGGTAATGCTATCCAGATCCAGTTCCTGGTTAGACCACTTGTTCCGGAGATTCTAAGGGCTGAATACAATATGATAAATAACCAAATAATTATGTAAAAAAATCACTGTAAGTCTCTCAGACCTCATTGTTGATATTTATTTCAGCAATGCAGTGTGCAGCGTATCTCCCCACTCATCTCATCCTCATTCTCTTGCAACATTTTCTGCTGACACCAATAGAAACATTTGTGAAAACAGAACTGCTTGTTTTGGGGTTTTTTTAAAAATATAATTCTATAAATTATCTGTTGCAAAAAGTGAAATGCTCAACATACACTGCTTACAACAGGGATCTTCAACTCCAGGCCTCAAGGGCCGGTGTCCTGCAGGTTTTTGATGTGTCCCTGATCCAACACGCTTGAATCAAATATAGAAGTCATTAGCAGGACTTGACTGCATGCTGAGGAGGTAATTCAGCCATTTGATTCAGGTGTGTTGGATCAAGGACACATCTAAAACCTGCAGGACATCGGCCCTCAAGGCCTGGAGTTGACAATTTCTGGCTTACAGCATATTGGATACCCATGAACAAATCTGTTAGTTAACTGATCAATATTTGTATTGGATTCTAGTGATGTCAAGAAAAGGACGGGCGACTGGTTCTACGATCAAAGGGTCAACCGTTTCTCCTTGGCACCCGGGCATGACCTGGTGAGAATCTCCCTGAAAAAGAAGTCACCACGTAAGTACAGTTAACAGGAAGTAGAACTGTTCAGCTAGTAATGTAAACATCAGCCTGCCTGCAGTCACAGCAGTGATGTTCCAGTTCAAAAGCAGGAAAAAATGAATTGTTAAACTTGTATGGAATTGGGATTATGTGTTTATTTATATTTTGGTTCTGTGTTGCAGCAAAGAAACGTGAGACAGTGGGAGAAGTTCTGTTGAGTAGTCCTAAAATAAACCCAGATCCTCCCAATTCTGCATCTCTGCCCATGCAGAAACCTCAAGTGGCTGACAAAAGGTGTGCTGTCATCCTTCACATTAGTTTTCTGTTTTTAAAAATGTTAAGTTAACAACTTGTCAACCTCACATTTTTGTTCAGTCATTCAAGCAGTAATTCTGGATCCACCACTTCAAGGGAGTCATTTGAATCAAAGAAGGAGGAGGAATTAAAGGTCCACTCAAAGTCGAATCACAGTGACGCGGAGTCTGCAGAAAATGCCAGTATAGCCAACATTAAAACTGAGACGGAGTCTGGCCGTGTGACCCCTGAGCAACCAAGGTAAGCCCAAGTGTAGCTGTTCTAACAAGTACCACCTACTTTAACATTTGAGACAGGAAGGGCAGCATTTAGACCAACTCTTCAAGTTTAGTTGCTAGTTGATCGAACCATTTAGTTTAGTCTGACATGTTTATGACCAAAGTGGGGTCAGATCATTTCTGAATTTCTAATTAAAAACTCCACTCCATTTCTAACATAAATGTGAGAAAGAAGAGTAATTACAATTGTTTAAATCTACATTTGATTTTATAGTAGGCCTGAAATTATGGATTTGTGCTGGAAAAAAAAGACTTGTTACACTGGACAAATAAGCAACAATTAAATATGTTGCAGTTAAACACTGCAGCATATTTAGTTCCAAATAACTACCGGTCTATATAATCCAATTTTAAGGTCTGTTGGTAACAAAAATACAACATGAAATAAATTCAGCGTTATTTATATCGCGATAGATAATTAGAGGGGGCGAAATCTGTTTTCTAGTATGTCGACGTTTCCATCATACCTGACCTTATATATTACAATTGTTGTTATTGTCAGTACAATTATGTTGGTGTGTGCTAAAACCTTAGACATGGCATCACAACATCCCAACTAAATTGGTGAGCCCAGCTCAGGACTTGTTTCTAATGCAGTTTTCACGCTAAGCAGGGTCACAGGTCTCAAATATCCACCTAAGTAATTAAAGTGCTCTTCTGTTCTTGATTTTAAAATGGCGGTCACAAAACTGAAATGAAACAACAATTTGAGGTTATTGAGAATCAGGGATGGATATCTTTACAAAACTGAGTTTTTATATGTATGTCAAAAGCAAAAAGCTCTATATTTTAGTTGTTTAATGTCCATTTTTGCCGACCAGGAAAGAGAACAACTTAGTTCGGACCAGCCCTGTAGGATCCAGTAATTCCAGTCTCACAGTCTCCATGAGAGCAGATACTGCCAGTACTGAAACCACCAACACAGAGACAAACACTGTAAGATCATTTTCATTGTTTGAAATAATTTTATCTTTTTCTTCTCTGACAATATTTTTTTTCTAAACACTTTAGGCCCCAGAAGTAAAATCTTACAGTTTAAACCCAGAGCTGGATGTTGACAGACTCTTCAAGAAGAGCGTTAAACGACCCCCGAAACCTGCAGGTTAGTATCGTCTGTTAACGTGTACAGTGTTGTTCCTCCATAATCAAAAGAAAAAGTGTGTGTGTTTTTTTTAATGTGTATTTATTTGCTGGTGTTAGAGTATGCTTCAACGCTGGACCTGCGTGATAAATGCGACACATCAGAGGGATCAATTGGCAAAAGGAGCCGTTCTGTACCAGGTTTAGATTTACAGGTGAGTATTGTGTGTGTGTGGGGTGGGTAAGCTGCTTATATTTTATAATGCCACATTAAACTTAATTACCAGGATAGGATTGTTTCTGTCTAATGGACCTTGTTTCCATTATGCAGCTACGTGAAAGAATCACTAAATGATCCTGCTCTGATTTTATTTTTTTTATTTTTTGTTTTTGTTTTTGGGGACATTTTCAAAACCCTAATGCTACCTCTCCAGTTTCAGAGGGTGTTTAAGTAGAGCTAAGAATGGTGTTTGACAGAAAAGATGAGGAAAAGGGCAGAAAAAGCACGACATTCACCGCTAAATTTTATTCAATGTAGTTTTCATGACGAGTATCAAGTGTTCAAACCAGATCGTTCACTTACACAAAGGCTGGTGAGAGGTGGCATTCTATTAAGAGTAGTAACTGAACATTTTCACAGAAATTCCCTCAAGGAATACATTCAGGGAGACTAAATCTCGTTTAAACGATGAAAATAGTTGCATAATAACTTTAGTTTAAACTTAAAGCATGGTACTATTTACAGCTGATATTTGAGAAATTTTAAGACTTTTTCACCATAAAATTAAAATGCCGTTGGTTTGATCTGTGTTTTGGTGGGTATTTATCAAGACAAACATCTTCACTGATCTTAGTGGAAGCAAGAAGTACTGTGGGTAAACACCCCACATGCTTCATTCAAAGCAAGTGAATCTGCAGGTTGTAAAAGTGTGTCTGTGTGTGAGAGATTGGTGAGCTTGCTAAATGTTTATTGTGGTGCCACAGGAAGATGAAGAAGAGGAGGATATCGACAGCTTGGTTAGCTTTCATAAAAGAACGCTGAACTCAAATTCCTCCAGCCTGCGTGGTTCAAAGGTAAAGAAATGACAGCTCTCAGAACTCTCATTAGTCTGAAGCCTCTTTTGAAGTGCAGCTCATTATGTGTCTCATAACAGAGCTGATGGTAACTAATCTGAACAGGGATCTTTAACCTCAGGAAATCCTCTAGCAAGTTAGGAAGTGCAAAACTGATGGTGCAAGTCCACCAAAGTGTTTCTATAGTAACCAGAGCCTGAGGGGAAAGCAAAGCTGACACCAACATGGCTTTAATGCTGTTACCCTGGATTGACAGAACAGCCTGAATTTTTTTTAATTTAATTTGTTGTCCCTTGCCGTCGTTCTGTATCTTTTGTAGAATTTTCTCAATCTGTAGTTTTTGTTCCCTTATTATTTTAAAACTGTAATCTGAAGCATTTAAACTTTTTCTCCAGTTATTAACTAAAATAGAATATTTGTCATTACTTAAACTTGAAAGAAATGCAGGGATTGTTAATGATTAATTGTTATCATGCAGAGCACACTGGGCAGCATGATGAGTCTTTACAGTGAAGCTGGAGACTTTGACAGTGTGGAGGTGAAGGGAGACGTTGTCTTCTCCGTAGCCTACGACGAGCACAGCCAGAGTCTTCAGGTCTTCATCAAGGAGTGCCATGAGCTGGCTTATGGTGATGCCTCAAGGAGTGTCTGCAACCCGTAAATATTAAAAACTTTCACTACATCAAAAGCTACTTTGTTTATGGAGCTCCAATAGGCAAAACTTAAACTTTAAAGCAAAGTGTACTCAAACTTTGACCTTCAGATTACACAGCACAGCTGATTGTGCCTAAAAAGGACACATTTTTCTACTGTGCACACACACACACACACACCCTCAGTAATGTAAGCAAAGCTTTGATCAATGTCGATAAGAGGTTGCTGTGTTTACTGAGTCTCAGTAATCACATCCCAGAGGTGATTAGTTGAGCTTCACAGGAAATTGAGTGTCAACAGACATTTTTTTTTCTCTCTCCTCAGCATTTAGTCAGGAAATGCATCAGACGAGCAGTAATCGTGGCAGGGAGACTCACTGTTTGACATGCTTTTCTGTGTTTTGTGTTACAGTTATGTCAAATGTTATCTACTCCCTGACAAATCTCGTCAGAGCAAAAAGAAGACCACCACCAAGAGAAACACTATCAACCCGGTCTACAATGAAACATTAAAGGTGATGGTTTATCATTTGCACCTTTCTAACTGGGCTGTAACTGTTGATTTTACCTTGTTGACTTAAAGACGCTCCCTTATTAGTGACCTTGCGCCATGTCTGCTGCAAATAATGACCACACCTACAGAGACCTTAAGGCTGATGTTGACATTGCAGATTAGAATAGCTGTTGTCAAATATTGATTTTATTCCTGGCTTCCAATGTAGGGTCAGCTTAAAATACAGTGGCAAACAGGGAAATTAACTAGAAAGATCCATTTGAGCGTCCATTTTGTTTGTAAAATACAGGATGAAGGAGCTGACAGTAACATGAATTATTTTACCACTCACACCTAATAAATTATCATTAGAAAGTGTTTGACTAGGTTCAGAAACAGATGATGGTTTGAGTTAGGAGGTGGTTAGCTTTTTTTTTTGGGGGGGTCTGAAAATGGAAAATGGGATTTTCTATTTATACATTAGGAAGATGTAGAGCAGTGATTTATGGTGTGGGCTGTGGCATCCTGGTGAGCTGAGAAAGGACAACAGGTGGGCTAAATTTAAACAAAAATTAAATTTGAGAATGGTTGATTGAGAGGATTTCAGATGCAACTTCCATTAAAGTTATGTTCTACATTAATCTCTGTTCCAGGATGTTTGTAAAAGCCCCTCAAAGGAGAGCATAGATAATTCTTTCATTTTATGAGCCTTTGACCATCATGTCTGCTCTCTTCTTCTACCAGTATTCTATCAGCCACTCTCAGTTACCTACCCGTACCCTCTCCATATCAGTCTGGCATCATGGTCGCCTCAGCCGCAATGCCTTCCTGGGAGAGGTGGAGATCCCTCTGGACTGCAGAGACCTCAGCTCCCCACAGGAGGAGTGTATGGCTCTCTTGGCAAAGGTAGATCAGTGTGATTGTGTGGTCTTTGTTAAAGGAGTTTTCTTGTAGTTATGTTGCAACTTAACAAAATGTTTTGCTTAACCATGAAGTCTGTTACACAAGTTATGTCTGCAGTGCACTGAATAGGTGGAGTCTGCACACATTTTAAACTGTGTATGAGAGGCACTGCCCAATTCAAGAGCTGAAGGCAGCATTATTTTTGATTCAGAAGTGCATAATGCCAGCAGGTGATTGCTTTGTTGTTTGTTTTTGTCAGCAATTATTGGCACTAAAAGAGTAACATTTAGGTGACACCTCCTCACACTGGCAAAGATTCTCTTCTATTTAAAACATTTGCTGCTTCCTCACCACTTGGCATCACCAAGGTGAAATTTTGTGAATCAGTCAGAAATGACAAATGCGTACATTTTAGTCAAAATTGTACCTGGCGCATTCATGCCGATTTGTGGAACTCTGCAGAGTTGCATAGTTGCACGATGAAGAGTCCCTCAACAAAGGAGCATAGAGATATACCAGGGAACTCCCAGCTTTGTTTACACTGAAACAGGAGCTTCCTTTTATCATCTGTACTAATTTATGGTTCTATCAGACCTGCTGGAAATGATCTCTCTTCCTTTATGAATTGCATCATTCAGGCTTTTACAACATGGATATTAAACTGCAGTTGATTGGGCAAAGTCACATGACCGCTGAATCCCCCACTGCTGCAGCATCACAAGCTGCAGTTTGAGCTGAACGTTTGGTTGCTTTGTTCTGAAGAAATTATCTTTGGTTGCATCAACAGTCACTGTTTGAGGTCTAAGTTCAAAAGTTCAGTATGAAGAAATGGACGAATAACTTTGAGGGCTAATAAACTTTGCACTTTGCTTACATTCATGCTAGCAGTCTTTGTCTGTAGCTGCGTTTCATTAAGACGTATTGACTCCTGTAGATCAGTGCACTAGTATGAAAACACTAGTAGAAATTAGAATTATGTGAACTATATGCATGTGTCCTTGTGCAGGAGACCAAACCAAATGAGGGCTGTCAGCTACAGTGTTTCTTCAGCAAGAGACAATAAAAAGCACATTAAAAACCAGAGTCAGCAGCCCAACTGTCAAACAGTTCCTATCAAAGTGACGATATAGGTTAGCTGTGAGGACTAGAGCCAGGCTGTTGTGGATGTTCTCTCACAGATTTACGGGTTTCAGTTTGCATGTTGCAGATTTGGCTTTGTTATAACTGTCATGACAAATTAAGTTCATCATGAGGATCACAGATGGCAAATGTTTGTCTTCTAGAGTTGGTCAGATTGTCGGCCTGTGTACTGGCTTCCGGTTTCTGACATGTCCAAATATAATAAACTTTTTTGTCTTTCTTCTTCTTTTAAAACAGACAGCCTCTCCTGTGTCACCTTCAGTTTTTGCTCAGTACAAAGGAGAATTGATTATCTCCTTGAAGTATATTACACCTAAAAAGCAAACAGCTGAGAAAACCAAAGGTAAAAAAAAAAAGTGCCTGTTTTTAACTCTGACTTTGCCTCAAATTTCTGAGTGTTTCTGTTCTCTTCAGACAAAAAAGCTGGGCTGGAGGAAGGAGGAGAGCTGCATGTCCTAATAAAGGAGGCAAAGAATTTGGTGGCAATGAAGTCAGGAGGCACGTCAGATAGCTTTGTGAAGGGGTTAGTAATGAACTGCCCGCTGCTATGAGCACACAATTTTCAAGCTAGCATTTCTTTTTGAACTAATGTGGTGTTTGTGGTTACACAGCTACTTATTCCCAGCTAAGGCAAAGAGCACAAAGAGGAAGACTGCTGTTGTGAAGAAGAATCTAAACCCCCACTACAATGAAACATTTGTGTATAAGGAACTGACTCTGGAGCAGCTGAAGGAGATGTGTCTGGAGCTGACTGTGTGGGACAAAGAGGCGATGAACAGCAATGAATTCCTGGGAGGTATCCGCCTCAGCTCTGGAAAAGGTAAACAGTAAAATCTTGCAAGTCCCCAATTTTTTTTTTTCCTTGACCTGGCTTTCATTGCTCACATGTTACATGGTGTATTTAAAGTAATAAACCAGATCGTTCTCTTTGTAGTTGCTTAGTGCAGATATTCTGCCAGATTACGTAAAGCCTATTCTGCCAGCAAGTGGACTGAACAGTTATGCTAGGACAAAAAATCTACCATTTGCAGATTACAAGAGTCTGCTACCATTTATTTATTTACCTGTTTCCTCTTGCTGTGGTTTTACCTGTATTTGTTAGTTAAATCTAGCCAATATCTTTTTAAAGTTGCATGCTTTTAGGTACAAAATTCCCTCCTATACCCCTGCTGCATTCCCTGCAGCTCAACAAGGAAATTCAAAGAGGAAAAACATCTGACTTTGGAATATATTTGTTTTAAGAACTCAAATGGCTTCATGTTAGCTTCAGATCAACTTGTGAATGAAAAACAAGCACTGTGAATTTCATCTTTCATCTCATGCACTGAGAACTGAACAGTCAGAGATTTCAGTCCATATAAAATGGCATCATTACAGAAAACAAAACCTGTTAATTGCACTTCAGTGTTCAGTTATTCATTTTGGGCAACGGGACAAGTAGAGTGACCAAGTGTCCCCTTTACGTCAGACTGCACAGCATTTTTGTCTCTTGCCCCCCTCATCCATCATACTGAGGTACAGATTTTGCCTCTAATTTTTAAAATTCAAACATATTAAACTTTTTCTAAGGTCTGGCTGTCATTGAATGGCTGTGAAAAAAGGCATCAAAAATTGTTTATCTTATGTCTCTTGTAGGTTTTGTGTGGATTTCTGGTAAAAAAAAATATTTATATTTTTTTTTATTTCATCAAAATTAAAATAGATGAAGGAAACACATCTGAACACTAAGACATTTTTAATAAATAACTTCAGTTTAGCTAGTCTAGTTCTTTTTGTTAAACTCCATTCTAATATTCACCTAGATACCAGGATTTAAAGAGCCTGAGCAGGGGCAAAATGACGACACCCAAAGTCCATTATGGATAAGAAGTATTGTGTAAGCGAGGGCTCTGAAGTTGTGGGATTTGGTTTCTCAGCTGCCGGAGGACACTGGCCTGTGAAGGGAATCATCCTTCCATGGTCTCAGCACATTGAGGCAGCTTTGTTGCGTTTAAGAGAGGTCTCACTTTCCAGAGAGCTTCATTCTTTTCCCCCCTTATCGGAGAGATCAGCATCGTTTGCTCTTTTGATGGACTGCCTAATCTTGACGAATCTGTCTCGACTTATTGAATTGGCTATAAATAAGAACCAGTAAATTCAGAGCCTAGACTTTGAGTCATGCTGTAAACACAGATATGCTGAAGAATGTTTGTTTTACAGAAGGTTTTCAGTTTTAATGCTGCCTTCAGAAATGAGCATTTCCCCCTGATTCCCCCTTTTCTGTTTTTGTTTTAAATGTTTATTTTGAGAACCAGTTCTTATTTACAAACATGACCTTTTCATGTTTCATTCTAAAAACAGTTTCAACCCAATTTCCTTATGGTTGAAATTTGATTAATAAAGACAGAAGCGGTTCAGTTTAATTCACTTTTAGCATATAAATCAATAGGGTAAAAGAAGAAATCAAACTCTTAGTTGGTGTGTGAGTGTGTGTGTGTGTGAGAATTCAACTGAAAAGGTTATTTCCTCTTCTAGATATCATAACGACTAAAACCTTCAGAGCTCTACAATAAACAGTGCTTCTTATGGACAGTAGGTGCCGTCACACTGTCCCTGCTCAGGCTCCTCAAAAGCTGATATGTCTTCTGCTGAGCTTTTCCCTTCCTGCTCTAAAGTCTGACTCCTCTTCCACAATTTTGAGTAGAATCCTTTCTACCTCACCCCGCCGTCTGCTCCCTGAAGTATTGACACTTGGTTGAAAATGTGAGGCGGTTAAGTCCTGCTGTCCACTACAAAGGACAGTGAATAAAAGTTTTGTTTTCTGAAACCCTACTAAATCAAAGTTAAGGCTCTCAAATTGAGGAAAGAATTTGAGTCTTGGCAGGAGCATCATAATATATCACTAAATCTCCCCTGTGGCCATAAAATGTGGAAGCTGCAATTCCCATCATTTTGAAAGGTCTGTTAGCCCATCCCCCACAAATGTCACATCAATAGAAAGCCTAGGATGTCCTCTTCACTGACTCATATAGATTGCATAAATGGTGCTTGGCATAGAGGTGTCAGACTCGTGTCCCCCATAGGGGACAAAAATGAATTGCTGGGTCATAGGAATATAAAACTAGGGGGACAGTATGTGCCCTTCATGGATGCATTACTAATGAAATCCAAATGATTAATAGACAAAACGTAACTGAAATAACAGTTAAGTTTTCAAGGTTATTGGATTTTTCTACATACAAGTAGTAAAACATCCTCTAAGACTAAACTTTAGCTTCCTTTTAGACTCATATTTAGTAGCCAGGGATCTAGGAAATTTGCATTCACATAAAATATGTATGTCTTTAACACATTTAAACTCTTTGTCCTTCAGTTTTTTGGGATCTGGTCAACCTAAAAGCAATCAATATGTCACACTGGAGTAAAAGCATCAAGTGTTTTTGAAAGAAGAAAAAAAGTTTAGATTCTGAGTGTCTTTTGAATGTGTAAAAGGAATTTACCATCATCAGAAATAAGGCCATTGATTCTGCATTGATTGTAACTCTAACCCTGCAGGCACTGTAAAAATAGGCAAAGAGGAGGTGGAGTTGGACTCGGTTGGAGAGGAGGTCAGTCTCTGGCAGAAGATGATGCAGTACCCAGACTCGTGGGCAGAGGGCACTCTTCTACTGCGTTCCACTATGGGGAAGGTGAAGGGCAAATGAGGACAGCACACGCCTGAGACGAGAAGCTGTGTCCTCTGAGACAAACATGGGATTGTGGATTAATTTTGTTTTCTCAGGCTTGTCGCACCAGAACAGGCCGGCCTGTTGAAGTGAGCAGTCACCCAGTTTGTTGTCCTGACACTTCACATCTGCTCACACCTGCCCTCCCTGCATGGGGTTCATCTTAAACACAGCCCCCAAACTGCAGATGGGTGTTAACCTTTGAAAACGTGCCAAAGCATCACCACAGCAAATTCATTTTAACACGGTCCCTTTTTCTTTTTTATTCAGGC
>VUQJ01029311.1:0-15173 GCA_015108635.1 Andinoacara biseriatus
TTTTCTCAGAAATGTCCTCACATCAGTGGGGAAAGTCCTCCTTGTTTCTCTGCTGGTAGCCAATCGTATCGCTGCTATCAAACTACAAAAATGGCCGAACGGGGTGGAGTGGAAAGCTCTGCCACCTGGAGGGGGGCGGGGCCTGAAATGTCTCATTCACTGAGCCTGTGGGGATTGCGTTTGGAGACAGCCTCAAGTGGCCATTAGTGGAACTGCAATAGTTGGCTCTTTTCAGCCCTGGACCTTACAAATATACAATGTAAAAATTTAGTGCATATGAATATAATATGGTCATATCATCGGGAAATTCAGCGGACACTATTTATAGTTAAAATAACCAGATGAAAACTTGTTTTTTACTAATAAAAATTATTGAATCATTGTCAATTAGGCTTAGAAAAAATGGATCCACTGTGATACATCATATTGCTTCCTTATTATAATACTGTCTATGTAGTGGTGTGAGGTGCCATATATTTCAACACACACACACACACACACACACACACACACACACACACGGTTTGACTTGCCAGAGTCGCTATTTAATGACTCTTCACATTGAAGGTAGACAGATAAATGAGGGTAAACTAGCACAGGGGAAATGGCAGGCCGTGGAGGAAGAGACATCAGAGAGCTAATTAACTGAATTGACATATTATTAAAATGGAATAATAATGATAATAGGCACACAGAGACACCACAGTGCAGTCTTACTTTTTTGTTTGCAGAGAATTGTCATGCACTGTATCGAGTATCACCGGATAGCACACAGACATGATATGAAAATAGAAATGTTGCAAGTCAAAATTATCTGATGCCCAAGCTGATGGCACTAGAAACCTGATCTAAACCTGATCTAAGCCACCTAAAAGCACCGGTCACAAATTAGTCTGGGTCTTTATACAAAGAAACCTTCACGTATCACGTGTCCTGTATTGGCAGGTCTGCTGGGCAGCACATGTTTCACCGGCTCTTCCCGAAACTACAGCACCCTGCTGTTGGAGGAGGAGGCTGGGCTGCTGTACGTGGGAGGCAGAGGAGCTCTCTATGCTCTCAACACATCCAACATCTCCACACCTGCAAACCTCACAGTGAGTGCCAAGAAGCTGAGAGACACGTAATTGCTGATGTTAAGACAGAAACAGCAAAGCCCATTTCACAAGTTTTTCTCCCAATCGAAGGAGGAGAAACTAATAATAGCTTTAAACAGATTGAGCAAATCCCATTGTGTTCCACCAATTTTATGGCTATCGGATTAAATGCACCAGGCATTTATTCAAGGGTTACTGAAGTGAGTCAGAACTTAGTGACGCAGCCAGAAAATTAAGTCAGCTGTCCTCCTCTCTTTCTTCTCCTGTTTATCTCTCACACACACACACACACACACACACACACATATTTTCTTCTCTATATCTCTTACTTCCATTTCTATCTGCAGGGCTTTTATTTATCTATTTGTCCCTCTTTATTTATTTAGCTTTCTGAGTCATCCTTATTACCCTCCCATTGTTTGCAGATTGATTGGGATGCGTCTCCTGAACAGAGGAAGCAGTGCCTGAACAAAGGCAGAGACAATCAGGTAAAAGGCTGCAGCTTTGTTTTCTTCCTGGCAAAAATCTCCCATCTTTATTTATTAAGTTAATATTGGAGAACATAAATGGAACCGCTCCATTTTGTGATGCAGAGATTGTTTATGACAGCAACAAAGTAGCCAATCCTTGCAGTTGTTTTTCAATTTTGTTTTTTTGAAACCCAGAGACACTAAAATCTTGTAGAGCGTTTACAATCGATATACAAAACAAGGTCCTGGATAATAAACTAAAATGTCTTTTGCAAAATACACCCACCTGTTCAAGCGCTTGTTAGTGCAAAAATCACATGGCAGCAACTCATTGCATTAGTCATGTAGATGCGGCCGAGACAACCTGCTGAAGCTCAGACTGAGCATCAGAATGAGGAAGAAAGGTGATTAAAGTAACTTTGGATCTTCTAGGTGGGCTTTTTCCTACATTTTTACTGTGCTCTTTGCAGACAGAGTGTTACAACCACATCCGCTTCCTGCAGCGATACAATGAGACTCACCTGTACGTGTGTGGAACAAACGCCTTCAGACCTCTCTGTGCTTATATAGTAAGATCATTTTTACGTCAAGTAAAATTGTGACATGAATTGAAATTAGTTTGTTAATTGTGTGTTCTCACTCTTTTTTTTTTGCAAGGATGCAGAGCGGTTCAGCTTCTCCTCGGGTTTTGAGGAGGGCAGAGACAGGTGTCCGTATGACCCAGCAAAGGGGTACACCGGGCTCATCATCGGTAGGTCTTCTAAGCCTCATTTGTTCTCCAGCATATTGGTGGAGTTAAAGCTGTACGCAGACACAATACGGTGTTCTGATGGGAAGAAAATCCTGCTTGTCCTATGGTGAGCTTATTTGTAAAGGCTTCTGGACAGTCAAAACTTACTGTTCTCACATGGTGCAGTGGTTTGCACGTATTAAGAAGAAGGTTCTGAGTTTGAATCGGCTCGTAATCTGAGGGATTTGCCAGTCTGTTGGTGTCCAGGGGTCCATTTTGGGCCATGTGCTGTTTCACTGTACAAGCTCCTCCTTGAATCCATATTTAAAAATCACAATATTACCTACCACTTGTACGCTGATGACACTCAGATATTCCTATCTCTGAAAGCAGACGCTGGCTGCTCAGTCAGATCCTTACAAAGCTGCTTTGCTGAGGTTCAAATTTGGCTTTTGCAGAATCACATTCAGATTACTGCAATTATTTATGCAGCGGACTGAGCAAAGCACTATTATCTTATTATATTTGGTCCAAACTGCTGCTTCTGGACATAAACATGCACATATTTCAAATGATCTTTTCACCGGCTACCTGCGCAGATTAGGATTCATTTAAAAAAATGTTTGTTCAGTTATAAATGCTTGAATAGAAGTATTTATCAGACAGGTTTACTGCCATCCTGAAACTCTGGACCCCTCCCTTACAAATCACAGATGAACTAAACAGAACTAAAAAGTCACCTTTGCTCTTTAGTCTCTTGAGTTTAGTTCTGTTTTTGAACTGTGTGTTTCACCGTGCACAGTGCAGTACACACACCATACATGGTGTGGAGTTTGTGTGTTCTCCCTGTCTGTGCAGGCTCCTTCCAGGTAATCTGGCTTCCTCCCACAGTCCAAAGACATGCAGATTTATTGGGGATCCTAAACCGCTCGTCGGTGTGAATGTGAGCGTGAACCGTCTCTCTGTGTTAGCCCTGCGACAGGCCGACGACCTGTGCAGGTGTACCCTGTCTTTCACCCTATGATAGCTGGGATAGGCTCCAGCCCCTCCGTGACCCTGATTTAGATAAGCAGAAGAAGATGTGTTTGAATTATAGTTAGTTTTCTTGCTGCTTTGTAACTTTTATTTTCCTTTTTTTAATTGCTGTGCAGTACACCATCTGTTGGCCTTTAATGCGATATATATAAATAAAATTGACTTGCCTTAATGTTGACATAAAGGAATGCATTTTGTGGTTTGCACTGTTTCAGAGACTTGACTCTCTGGAGCAGACAAAGCTTTATCTGTGTCCCATCTGCACCCGTGCCACCTGAGAATCACCCACTAACTTAACGTGCATGTGTTTGAACCAGCTCCAGGGAGAACAGGGTCAAACCCAAAACGTTGTTGCTGTGAGGTGACGGTGGTAACCTTCTGTACCAGCGTGCTGCTAATATACAGACACAGACTGTAATTAGATGCTTTTCATTTAACTTGAACACGCAGTAAAACTCTTAAATCTGCGAGAGAAATCAAATTAATAAAGTCAAACTTTTCAGCAGTTCTCTGTTTCTAGTTCCTCCCCCCTCAGGATCCTGTCACTCTCCTCATATTAATCTCCTCATATATGACTTTTGGAACTGGTTTTGGATTTGACATTTTCCTGCCCTTTGCCAGAATGATTTGCTTTGCTGTCTCATCAGCACATCAGCAAACGACATTGGCTTTTTGGATTAAAGCTTTGGACTCTTGCACTGGTTTCCTTTGCATACATTCGGGTTTCCGTTCTCCTCGTAGTTTTTGTCTGCCTGAATACAGGCTGTCTCCTAAATCTGCACCCTAAAATCCATAAGGTGGGCTGACTTGCGGGTAACCCTTTTCCTGATGTCATCGTTAACCAGTCAAGCTTAAAAAAACCTATGATAATGGATTCTGAGTGAGTTTTATTCAAACACGCTGATAGAGCCGTGCTGCTGTGAGGATATAATTAGGCCCAGCAGTGTTTTTAATAAATGCTAGCGTCATCATACTAAGGGTGTGTGAAGATTCATCAAATCACAGTGCACCCAAAAGGCCAACGAGAACTTGGGGGATTTGTTTCAGATGCAAGGAAGGTCACAGTTACGTGATTTTTACCAACTCAAACTGCTTCAGTCTTTAATTAGCTTCACTGTAAATGTGAATGTGCTCCCTCATGTGTAGCTGCCTGACAGCCATTGTGAACATTAGTAAGGATTACAGTAACTAATAGCTGTTTAAAAGTAAATCCTGATTTCTGGATTAGACCACGCTTATGGAAATATCGACCTGTTCCTAAAAGAGCAAAAATTTAGATGCAGCAAAGATAATCACAAACACGGTCTTTATTAGATAGTTTTAACATACAAAATTATGTTTATTGTTGCAAATACACTGAGTCATAGGTCACACTGTTCCTGCTTCCTCTGCAGTATGCCGACTGCTTTCATTTACATGTTATTAAACTTTGTGTTTAATTTTTTAATCAGATGGTGAGATGTTCACGGCCTCTCAGTACGAGTTTCGCAGCTCTCCAGATATCCGCAGAAATTTTCCCTTCCCCACACTCAGGACAGAGGAGGCGCCCACCCGGTGGCTTCTGGGTAAATATAACAATATAATAACTCACGACTACATCACTCAGCGGTGGTATGTAGGTAATAGCTGCAGTCAGACACTTTTAGACAAATTAAATTGCATTTAATTAAAAGTAGTAAACAGGCAAATGTTAAAAGTGAAAAAAAATTTTTGCTTCTTCTTGTTTTGAATTTTTTATGGAATTTCAGAAAGTTGGTACAGGAGCATGGTCACATGGGAACTTGATATATCTTGATATTGTTACTGTCGTGGATCAGTTTCCTTTTTTTTTTTTTTTTGTTTTTTTTTTTTTTTTTTTTTTTTTTTTTTTTTTTTTTTGGTTTCATGTTTATATTGTTTCATGTTTTCTCTCGAGTGTAGTTAGTTTGTTCCTACATCCCTGCTGCTTTAGACTTTATTCCTCCCTCTTGTGTCAAATCTCCTGTGTTTAGTTCATGTCTGTGTTTTCCTTGTTTAGTTATCACACTTCCTGTTTTAGTTTGGGTCGGTGTTCCTTTTGCTTTGCTTTTAGTTTTGCTTCCTTTGTCTCGTCCCCTGCGATTTAGTTGAGCTGTGTGTTTCTTCCCAGCTGTCTCTACTTTCCCCGATCACCCTCCTGTGTATTTGTCAGATTGTCCCGGAGTCTCTCGGTCTCTGTGTTTCCAGTCTTGGCTTCCTTCATTAGTTTCCCATTTTTTATATTCTGTTGTAGTTTCCAGTTTGGTGTTTGTTGTTTTGCTTGTGGATGTTGGACTCTGGCCAAATAAACAGCTCATCTTCAGTTGAACTTCTTGCCTTTGTGTCCTGCACTCAGGTCCTCATGCACCAACACAATAAGCCAGTCAGTTACTCTCCCACTAACCCTGTCTCTTATTGGCTTTCAGCCTCTTCAGTTATGTTGAGAGCGTTTACTTTATTTTGGGAGTATTTTATTGATATTTTATAGACTATGTAATCACAAATTCATTGCAGTTTTATATTGAGAACCTTTTATTGACTATTTGCCCACATGCTCTCTCACAGAGTAGTAAACCCGACCCATCTTTACCTCTCAGTGAGTTAGCCTCGTTTCCTGCTTTTTTGCATCCCATCAAGTTATTAATTAAATTAATTAGCTTTTTTTGCTGGCATCGAAACAAAAATAAGCTTATATTTTTCAAAGATCAAATATGCAAAAATATCTACTTAACATTAAACATTTGCATATGTTGTAATTTTACCATTTTCAATTTATTATCTACATTTTTTTTACAGCATCCCCGTGTTTGTGAGTCTGTTCCCACTTACAGTAGAATATTAATAGACCAAACCTTATTGCTACTTTGCACATTTTTATTACATCAGATGTTTTGTTGTCATAAACAGACAGATTCACTTGTAGACTAAAAATCACATGAAAAAAATTGCACTGCATTGCAGCTCTAACTGACTTGGTTATGTTGGTTCAATCATACTTAAAGGCTCCATCTTTAGTTTCCAAGGAGATACTTTCTAAGCTGCTAATAGGTTTGTGTTTGGACATGTTTGTGTGTGTGTGTGTGTGTGTGTGTGTGCAGAGGCAGATTTCGTGGGCTCTGCACTGCTGAAGGAGAGCATCAACAGCTCTATCGGGGATGATGACAAGATTTACTTCTTCTTCACTGAGAGAAGCCAGGAGCAGATTGCCTACCCAAGCCAGACCAAGGTGTCCAGGGTGGCCAGAGTCTGCAAGGTCAGAGAGACGAGTCCACCCACTGCTTGCACTAGTATCTATAATCGCGTTAATGCTTTCACTGGGTTTGAAAACGATTTGCAGCGGCTCCAAGGTCACAGAAAGAAAAACTTGAAACAATCATTCGAAGTGAAAAATGGTGGGATTATTGAATGCTTTATGTCAGTTACACAGAATCAAGTGTAAATGGATTTAGAAGGACATTCTGCACTTGTTTCTCTCTGCGCTGCCACTCTCCTCTCAACATGATATCAGGACCAAATCAACCAGCAGCCGGGCGTCTCTAACCACAGTTTCTTCACTCACTGAGGTTCTCTCTGTGCCACTGTTGCCAGGCAAACTACAAGTCCACAAACCTCCACCTCCAATGGCAAACCCCACTTTATTGTCATATCACCCTCTTCCACTCGTCCTCCTCCTCTTCTTCCTCTTTTTTCCCCTCTCACCTCATTTCGCTTGCTGTCACCATTCCCAGTCTAGACAGCATGCCCAGCAACCATTCCTAGAGGTTACTTTTGCTCTTTTTCTTCATCCTTGTCGTTTCTTTCAGGCATTCGTGGTGGTATAATTACCCTCACACACTGTGCGCACTGTGATGTGCTTTTGTGGGGATCAAAGGAATGACTCAAAGACTCAGCTGGTGAAATGATGCAGTTGTGTTTCACTTTGCGTGATCCTGTGTAAGGATTCATGTGAACGAATCAGAGAACAATGGAAGAGGAAAATGTTTCACAGATTGTGTCACGGTGTGGGTTTCCTGTAAAGCATTTTTTGTAGAATATTGGTTCTTTTTGGGGGGGGGGGCTTTTTCAGTCTTTAGGCTTTTACTCGTTTCTCTAATTTTTGCTTCCTTGTCTCCTCTGTCCTTGTACATGTGACCTGGGAACCTGGAGGTGAAACATGTTCTTTAAACAACTTCTCCTTTTTCTTCACACGTTGTTTCAGCTGCAGTATTTAAGGCTGTGTGATCAAACTTTGTGACCTTCATTGTTTGTGCAGTTTGTGACTAACAAGAAGTGTGTTATAAAATTAATGAAAGTGGCCCTAAATTTGTAAAATACAGCAGTCGTACTCTTTATGATGCACAGGGATGTACAAACTGGGAAGTGAAAACACTGTTTTGTTGTCTTAGTGGTTATCATTTCCTGTTTTATTTTGGTAATTAGCATTCTTTGTTTTTCTTCACTATTGTTATTTTCTGTTCCGCCCGAATTGATTTCATCTGTGTCCTTTTCCCACCTGTGTCTTGTTGCAATCAGCCTGTGTATAAATAGCCCTATCGCTCAGAGAATGAACCACCAGCCATCCACCTGGCAGATGCCCTGCTCTGCCTCCGGAGCCTCAGCTACCTTAGATAAACCTTAACATTAATATCACCCACATCAGGACAGCAGAACCAACAGCAGTGCTATTTTTTGCAGCCAGCTTACCCAGAGCAGATGTACTGCCTGCTAGCTGGTGGAAACTGGGCAAAGTATATGAAGCATGGTGTATTTTGTGCAGGAGGTGTTTCAGCTCAGAGGGGCATCAGTGCAGTTTTGTCAGCAAGAGGTTCAACAAAGCCACAAACAACCAACAACTGTTTCCAGAGTTTAGTAGTGAACATGTTTTCCTCAGTTTTGGTTATTCTAAAGTTCATCTGAAAAAATGCCATTAAAAAAGCCTTTAAAGACCCTTTAAAGACCTAATATATTTGGCTTGATCCGCCCATAAAACTGGTGTCTTTTTGTCATTCAGGGTGTATATTTACACCACAGCTGATTATGATTTAACCGGACATTTTAGCAAAAACCTCGAAGCTTGCACGATTTTTGCTGCTGCAGTGTAAGAGAGGAGCATCAGCAGGTGGTCGAGGAAGGTCAAAAGGAATGTGAAGAAAGATATCGTTTTGCCACTGATGCCGTAATTAATGTTTCTCGCAGTGAGTCCAGTTCAGGTTTAGCATTAATTAAAATTGTGCTACCTGTTTTTTAAAGCCCAGCTGTGCACAAGCAGTTAATGACAGGACGTCAAGTTGGGACTTTGATTGCTCGCATGCTGTGTGTTTTCCCGGATATTCATTTATTCATCCATAAATAAATTATCTGAAACATATGGGCTGGTTTGAAAACTTTGAAGCGCTTTATTTGTTTCTACTTATTCTGCTCCATTTTCACAGACTTATCTCTCATGAGAACAACAATTTGCTTATTTTCAGTGCTTCATCAAAAACTGAACTTTCTGCCCTTCGTGCTGCTGCTGGTTTTATATTTAAGTTTCTGAGCTCAACTGGGGAAGACGTTATTGCTGACGCTGACGCGAATGCAGTGCGGCTTCAAAGAGAAGTAGAAGCTAAAGTAGAAATGACCACTTAAAATCTTGTTGAGCGCTTTATGTTTTGCCGGCGCAGCTTTTACCGCGTCCAAGGAAACCCGCAGACCAATCGCATGCGAGTTTGGCCATGTGATACAGCCAAGCTAGTTCCGGTAAACTTTGTAACCAAGCGAGGACAGATGAGAGTTTGAGAGGTTACCGAGGAAAAGACAAAAATAGGATCAAAGTGACACACAGCAAGAGATCCGGCCGGGCGAGACAGAGGAAAGGATGAACTGAGAGCTGAGACTGGCTACATTCAAGCCCAGGATTAAAATACTGGCCGGAAAAGCAAGAGCTCATTTCTCTCTCACTGAGCACAAAAGAAAGAAGTGATTGCCTGAAAATGCTCACTTATTAAATTAGTTCAGATTTAAATTCTTTAAATCGGAGCTCTAATCTGCTACCGTCACATCAGAAATAAACAGCAGCACTGAGTGCACACTCGGGTTCAAAGTTAATATGTTAACTTCAGTTAAAAACGTTTATTTGACCCATTTATTATGCTAAATGACCAGATTAATAATTTTCTGCAGTATTACTCTCTTTGCAGCAGTGTTGCACTTTACTGTCATATTTTTATGTTCTTTATAGATTTTCATCATCATTTTATCACCATCTGATAATGTCTGACTGCAGTAGGCGGCACTCGTGGGGATCGTTTTGTGCTGAAGAGTCGTGTGATATGTGAAACAGCCCTTTCTATGTGATCGAAGCAGAAAGAGCTGCTTAACAGAGAAAGTTGATGCCAGTGTCAGACCGTTTTCTCTGACTGGGGTTTTAGGCTTTGTCAAGCCAGCAAGGAAAGCCTGAATTTCCTTCATAGTATAACCACCGGGCAAGTTGCAGAGGGAAAGTGGGAAGTGTAGATATACGGGGTGGACTCAGGTGCAGACAATCAGCAAACAGCTAACAAGGAAAATTACAAAAGGAAGTAAAACTGACAGCAATAGGCAAGAACCAGAGACTAGAAGATAAAACAGGAAACAGCTGATCAGTTTCCCACGATTTGTCATGGAATTTAAAGTGGATGGTCCCTACTCGAGGGGAATTGTACCATGCATTATGGGATACAAATGGGAGCTGGAGGGGAACAGTGCAGCACAACATAAACTGCCACAAAGTAGTAGAAGTACACGGCAGTCAGTATAATATGAATTTGGCATAAATAGTATCTATTTGATGTTGATATGTCAGGTTTTAACTGTTTGTGCCAGCAGTAACACTGTGGTGCAGAGAAAATGGCGAACAGTGTCCAAAAGTGGCAGTTTTTTTTTTTTCCACAGAGTCTCAGTCCTCCACATTAAACCTGTGGTGGACTGGCAGCCTGTCCAGGGTCTCTCTCATCCCATGAAAGTGGGATAAACTCCAGCCCTCTATGACCACTAAGTTGGATAAGTGGTTGAAAAAAATAGATGGATGGATGGATGGAGTGTGAGTGAATGATTATCTGTGTCTTAGTTTTTCCTTTTTTATTCTTGCAGTAGCAACAACAAGAGCAGCAGCAGCATTAGTTTGTTACTTTTTAATCATGCACACAGTGCATGCACACACCTGTTGTGTGCACAGGTTGATTCACTATTCACACTGTTTTCACTGAATTCATTGAAAAAAATGCAAGTTTTTGATCTTTTAGTATAAAAAAAGAGGGCGGCTGCATTGCTGAAGATTTAAACACCCAGTATTGGTTTTCACATACTGCCTGCTGCTGATCTTTGCTCTGTTGCATTGCTGAAAAATATTTTTTATGACTTTATTTCCATTAAAATATTTTTACACACTTCTACTGAGGACGTCTCGCTCCTCCTGTTTGTCATCTTTCTAATGGCATTGCCTAAAAAAGGTGTAAAATGCCCCAAAAATGTAAAAAAAAAAAGAAAAAAGGAAGGAATAATATGCGATGAACATGTTTATATTGTCTTTTCTTTCCATTGCTGCACAGTTTGGTCCCAAAAGCTTATTAAACCAGTGCAGCGAGCTATCATTTGAGCATTTCTTGCTCCTCTTTTCTCATAGATTCTCGCTGCATCCAAAAGCAGTCATGCCTGGAAATCAGGTCTGGGCTCGTCCTCGCTCTTCACCAGCACTGTGGAGTTGTCAGAGCCATCGAGTGCAATAGCTCAGTCTGAACTAGGCCACGGCAGCACATGCAGATGTCGAGTTGGTTCCTAGCGCAGCCCCCATGGCGGCCAGGCAGCACACTGTTTGATGGCAGATAGTGATGGCTCTGGCAGTCGCCTCTGCCCTGACACCAGTGACAACTTGCCATTTTTGAGTTGCCTGACCGGGTGTCCTCTTCTGCTTCTACTAACCCGCCAATCGTGACCTACTTTAACAAAGAAGAGACGTGATGACATGACAACAAGAAATAGAAATAGGCGTCAGGTTGACATTATTTTGCATTTTGTTGTTCTATATATGACCAGTAAAGCTTGAGAATAAACTGCAGCACACTCATCTAGGGTTAACCCCCCGCCCCCCTTCCCCGGGGTTGGAGTCGTCACTATTATTGCCTTAAATGTACCTCCCAGTGGCGCTGACGGTGCTTTGATTGACACAGACTGTAATCTGCCGCTGCATCCCTTTAGCTCTGCCCACAGTAATAACCTGCTCGCATCTCTAGGAGAAATGCTTCTGTTGCTTTCACGACTACAGATTTCCTCCTGTCAGAAGAATGGATTTTAAGGGCTGGATTAATCTGTCTGCACCTCTTTTCATCTCTTCTTTCACTCCTTCTGTTCCATAAATTGAATAGTTATTATTGATGAGACTGCTCCTAAGCTTTCAGGGTTACATCTTACTGTATGTTGATTTACTTTTCTTCTTTTGTGTGGGAGGCCAATACAGGCCGAGCCTTTTGATGAACAGCAGATGTCCCCCAAAGCCACAAACAAAGAAAGATGAGACAAACGAGGAGAAAAGTCTTCTCCGTCTCTTTTTTCATCTTATCTAAATGAGGTGTGCTAAATGACTCTTTTAGGGAGAGAAACCTCCCACTGCTGCTGAAATGCAATCACAGAAATGTGCTCCAGTAGACACACTCAGTTTGAATACTAACATTCAGCTCCTCCTCACATATTCCTCATATCTGCACGATCAAGTGTACAATAAGATTTGATTTATGTCTTGTCTCATTAAACTCATCGTGCCATTTGAAGCACTGATTCACTGTCTTGTGTTTGGGTTTGTCTCTATTGATGACTAAATGCATTCGTCCCTGCACGTTCTCCGCTGTCTGCAGACTGACTGGGGAGGCCAGAGGACCCTGCAGAGGAAGTGGACCTCCTTCCTCAAGGCGAGAATGGTGTGTTCGGTCCCAGAGTACGAGCTGCACCTCAATATCCTGCGTGATATGTTCGTCCTGCAGGAGCGAGACGCTCGCAGCAGCATTTTTTATGGTGTCTTTGGTCTGGAATGGTGAGAGATGATTTTACCTTGTTTATTAACGCATGTTTTCTCTTTCTGGCTGGAAGAATATTTTGCTATATTAAATATAACTAGAAACCAGTGATTTCGATCATAAACTCATGTACGGAAGGTTTAATTTATGGTTGGCAAAAATAAACATTTTTGCCAACCATAAATGAAAATTTGGGTTTTAATGTCAAAATTTTGTCTCAAACCTCAAACTTCAGTTTTCCGTTGTTTCCTGTTGCAACTTTCTAATGGTCATCAGGAGCCAGTTTCTCTAACAAGTCTTATTGTATAGAAGTCGGTGGTCCGATTGGTGATAAAGGATGTTTGAGGGCCTCACTGTCATGTGGCTGTCTTCAGTTTCTCAGTCACTCCTTGGTTTAAAATAAGCATGTAGGTCCCAGTGTGTGGTATCATTATGGCTTCAGATGCAATCAGTGGTTAGAACAAGTCACTGAATTCTCCAGCGTTTTCCAGCCAAACGAAAGTCTTGGTCAGAAGTTAGTGTCGCAGGTCTTTGGTATATATATCGGTTTAATAAGGGACTGTGAACAGGATCTGTTTTGAAAACTGCAGTTAAAATGTGATCAATCATAAACGTATAATTATATGTTTTAATAATCACTCAAACGGGAGACGATGGTGAGCTTTAAACGTCCCTTGTTTACTCTTTGGTGAGGTCTAGTCCAGTGAGCTGAAGCCTCAGAAATGAGTTTAAGTGTAATGGAATATAATGCAGCGTGTGTGGGAGGAGAGCCCGGGAATTTATTTCTCTTCTCCAAACTCAGTCAAGTAGTTTTAAAGTGCAGCGTGTGAAAACAGAATATATCTGCAGTCAAACACAGACTGTTTGCACACTTCCTTCTTCAGATGGCCTCATTACGCTCACTCACATTTGTTTTACTTTGTTTCTGACATACTTAGTAAGGCTTGAAACAAAAAAAAAGGTTTTAATGGACAACCTGCCAGCCTCTAAGCAACACACTAATTTACTGTTTAAACAGTGAGCAGATGTGAGCGTCAAACTTGGGACACGGCCAGTACGTCCACCTGTACTTGGATGGAAATATGGACCCAACAACAAGCATTATTCTGCCTCCACTCCTCTGTGAACGTTCCCTTAAGGTGTTGGAGCCCAGCTGCAGGGATTAACACCTAATCACACACAAGAGGTCCACGACTGATGTTGTGTGAGGAAGTGTGGCTCACAGAGCGGGGCTCACGGGGCTCTGTGCAGACCACTTCTTCCATAGCAGAAGGGGAACCTGTTTCTTTACGCACCTGCTTACAGCAAAATCAGTAGTGGAAGCACAAACTTGTATTATGTTGCATCAACATGTAAAAAAAAAAATATGGAGAAACAAAGATGTGATATTCAGCTGGAAGTAAATGTGATGTTAATTCCTCTTTTGAGACGTCACAAGATCCGTTTTTTTTGAGATGGTGAATGAAATGATGTTTCTTCCCTGAGCATTCAATCCAGAGATTATCAGAAAATCCTTAAACACAACTCAATGAAGTCTTTGAATGAAGTAAAACTGCTCGTGCTTGTGCCTCTCTGTTTTGGGTATTTGCTGCTTTTCTCTGTTTTATGTCATTGTGTATTAAATATTGTTGGCTGTGAGACAAATCCAGCCTTTTCCCGACATCTCTCGGGGTTCAGCATCTTTTCTCTGCTTTCTGAGATTGTAAAGATTCGATGATTGATTGTAGAAATAATCAGCAGATTATTTCAGACTCTAGGTGAGTTCTTATCAAAAGAGAAGCAGCCAAGCTGCAGTCAGAGCTGATGTGTGAGGATCCCGACTGCCGATGGAAACTGCAGCGTGATCCGAGTGTGTGTTTATGCTGATATGCAGAGTCATGCTGCATAAAACTGTCCCAGGGGTGTTTAGATTCTGATGGAGAGGATAGCATTGCAATGAGACGCTAATGTTGCCCATTCCTCTGCTTTCCCTTTTCTACTGCCTCGTTCTTTCTTTCTTTCTTTCTTTCCTTCCTTCCTTCCTCCCTTCCTTCCTTCTTTCTTTCTTTCTTTTTCTTTCTTTCCTTCCTTCCTTCCTCCCTTCCTTCCTTCTTTCTTTCTTTCTTTCTTTCTTTTTCTTTCCTTCCTTCCTCCCTCCCTCCCTCCCTTCCCCCTTCCTTAATTCTTTCTTTCCTTCCTTCATTCCTTCCTTCCTCCCTCCCTTCTTTCTTTCTTTTTCTTTCCTTCCTTCCTTCCTTCCTCCCTCCCTCCTTTCTTTTTCTTCCATCCTTTCTTTCTTTTTCTTCCCTTCCTCCCTCCCTCCCTCCCTCCTTCCCTTCCCCCCTTCCTTAATTCTTTCTTTCCTTCCTTCATTCCTTCCTCCCTTCTTTCTTTCTTTTTCTTTCCTTCCTTCCTTCCTCCCTCCCTCCCTTCTTTCTTTTTTCTTCCCTTCTTTTTTTTTTTTTCTTTCTTTCCTTCCTTTCTTTCGTTTTCTTTCTTTCTATTTCATTGTTTTTGTTTATTTCTTCCTTCCTAACCTTCCTTCCTTCCTGCCTTCCTTTCTTTCTTTTTCTTTCTTTCCTTCCTCCCTCCCTTCCTTCCTTCTTTCTTTCTTTCTTTCTTTCTTTCTTTTTCTTTCCTTCCTTCCTCCCTCCCTCCCTCCCTTCCTTCTTTCTTTTTTCTTCCATCCTTTCTTTTTCTTTCCTTCCTTCCTTCCTTCCTTCCTTCCTTCCTTCCTCCCTCCCTCCCTCCCTTCCTTCTTTCTTTTTTCTTCCATCCTTTCTTTCTTTTTCTTTCTTTCCTTCCTTCCTTCCTCCCTCCCCCCCCCCCTCCCCCCCCTTCTTTTTTTTTTTTTCTTCCTTCC
>VUQJ01029312.1:0-10089 GCA_015108635.1 Andinoacara biseriatus
ATGTAAACATTTGCTTTGCACATGTTTCACACAGCATTGTGTAGAGATTGTTCACTATCCGTTTGCATTGCAAACTTGTAACTTTGCAAACTTTTTCCTATTTTCTTTTTTGCAATTGACCGTAACCACTTAAACCACCGTACTCACCTCAGCTTTCAAACAACCCTGCATACTTCTAGAACTTAAACTGTTTCAAAAGTTCAGCCCGTGCTGCTCAGCTCCAAGAAGTGCACAGGCTTTATCACAGGCACTGATTTATGGCTTCACAAACATGTCAGATTTACTGCAGTGGCGTAAAGAGCATGAAGACTACAGCCTCGGACTCTCCCCGTCCATTCATTTTTGACAGGTGACAAGACACCAGTAATTATCAGCCGCCGAGAATAAATCACAAGATTTTATCACGCAGTTTGCCGTGCCCTTGATGGAATAACAATTTTTAAGCAAGGGGAACCTGCCCAACGCTGCTGAACCTAAGATTTGTAAATCTCTTGCTCAAACCCCCATAATGACTGGTTGTTAGCCGTTTGTTATTAGAGGTCTGTGTGCCAAACGTTATAGATGTATATTTCCAAAGGGATAGTTAGGGGTAATAAGTGAGTAAAGTCCAGGCTCGCTAACCTTGGCTTTGCAGTGGTATGTTAATGCATGTTTTTGGTGTCTGCCATGGAATTTTCTCACCTCAATAAAAAGCCTCCTGTCAGAAAATAACTTTGTGGTTATCGCTGCCCCTCCGCTATTTGTCACACCACGATTCCTCAGGGATACTTAATATCCGACAAAATCAGTGGGATCAACTGTGTGATGCCTGTCTGTGGTCAGTCGTGGCAGTTATTACATGTTAATCACACATTAATCTCTTTTACTGCAGAAACCCTACATTCCTTTCTTGCCTTAAAAGATTCACAATTTGGTAAGAAAAAAAAAAAAATGGAAATTTATTTCAAATAAATTGCAAGTGTGTCAACTTCACAATACTTTGTGAGTAACTCATTTAATGTAGTGTTGGAAAGTCAACACATTATCATCCGGGTGGGGTTCTGGGTCTTTATCAAGAAATGTTAGATGGGTGCTAAATAGCAAAGGAACATCCAGTGCAGGCTAAGAACGAAGGTTTCCCTGCAGTGGATCATAATAAGTAAATCAGTTATTGTCTTCTCTTCTTGCGGCTGCTCCGTGTAGACTGAGCCCATAACAACACATATTTTAGATGTTGCTGTATATATTTTATTTGTAAAATCTTAATCTCAAAGCAACTTCTAACTGGAGCGGAAAAAACTGAGTTTAAAGTACAATATCTCTGCTTCGTGAAGCCTGCTGAACTGCAGGATCTCCAACCAGTGTTTTTGTTTTGTTTTGTTTTGTTTTGTTTTGTTTTGTTTTGTTTTGTTTTGTTTTGTTTTGTTTTGTTTTGTTTTGTTTTTGTTTCTGATTCTCATGGTGGATTGTATCAGAAGCCCAGTGAGGTGATCAGTCCTCTCAGAGTCTCCCTGCTTGAATAAAGACGAAGCTGAACTGTATCCTGGTCTTCAGTCTGACCTGTGGGTGTAACCTGTCAGCACCTACTGAAGAAACACACTTGAGTGAAACACGCATCGTTCGCTGGTGTGGTGAGACGGGGCCTGCATCAAAGATCTTTTCCAATATCTCAAAAACAAAAGCTGAAGCCAGCAAGCCAAGTGACACAACAATTGTGAATCATTCTGTCTGAAATTACTGGCAGTTACGTGTAATTGGCTGCGGTAATCCCTTTCAGCGTAGACGTCTGCTATAAAATCTCAGTTGTCGGGTTGAAACAATGTTCTGCGTATTTCAGCACGCACAGCTCAGCAACGAAAGTGTTATTCACTGAATATCTGTCACAGTGTTGGCTATTAATCATAGAGGCGTGTTGAAGTTTATTCGGCAACATTAGAGATGTTTCCAGTGGTTTATCTCTCTCTGAGAACTTGAAAATGTTTTGATTTATGTGAAGAAAAACAAAATCCTCATAAAATAAGATGGTTGCTCATCAAGCGCATTGTGACCAGGATTAATAAGTATGTTGTCATCGTTTTTTCCGGATGCAATTAATCACACCAGAATGCAATTTGCTGAAAAACGAACAAAAGATTGTAGACGCTAATTAACGGTCACTTAAAAGCTATTTAACGATGGTATTAACTGCAGTTATTCTCATGGCTGATAAAGTTCACATTTTAAGAGAAGAGCAGCAGCTCATTGAGATGTTTCTGCTGCACTCAGGTCAGAAAGGTGGGCTGGTTGCCATGACAGCATGTGTAAAGTTTGGGCCTGCACTCTCTAATTTAGCCATAAGCAGAAGATTTCTATAACCGTCCCGCAGTGATTTATGTCATGTAACAAAACCTTGCAAATCTGTCAGTACTGATGTCATGACACGTCTAACAGTTTCCTTCACAGAGGAATGTCGGTACACTTCCTCCCCTTCTTCTTGAATCATGATATGAATCACTGGCTTCTGTGCAACATGTTGATCAAATAAATACACAATGCAGCATTTTGGAAATCATTTAATGCTACTGGACACTGTAAATAAAATACAACATGTCTAATGGTGGAACAAAAAAATGTGATTGTTTTCAGAAAGATAAATAATTTTGCTCTGAAATCCAGCTGCATGTCTGAAAAACGTCGCTGAGTTGCATCACGTCTTGTATGAATCACAGTCTAAATGTTTGTGAGCCGAGGAGAGCAATTTGCTCAGTTTTTGAAAGCAAAATGTTTTCCGGTTGTTGCTCTTTGCGGGATTTCAGCTGCTAGTACATAAATTCTTTGTTGCATGTTTCATATGTGCCAAATGTTTTCAGGACTCTTTGTCTGGCAGGAATTGTCTTACTGAAAGTCCTGCATGTGTTGCTCAGCAGTAATGGGACCTTGGCAGACATGAACTCACATAGTGCGTGCAGTGTATTTTTTTCATCACGAGTGAATGAGGGAACTTGTGCTAATGGTTACTCACCTCCTTAGCCGAGTGGACACATTGTCCATGGTTTCATATTTTGATTATTCAGACCAAGAGATAGTAACCACTTCACCACAGTCCATCTTAACCTGGCTGGGACCCAGAGGACGTGCCGTGGTTCCTGTATCCTGTTTATTCACGCGTTTAGAATTGTATTTTATTTGCAGATGCAGTGATGAACTGTGTTCACTGGCACTAGTTTCCAGCAGTGTTCTTGAGCTTGTGCAGTTATTTCCACTATTGAATCACGTCTGTTATTAAAGCAGGCCTGAAAATCACACCAATTCATCGCACACCGTCTCCCACAAGCTTTCGTTGGATTCTCTGAATCTCTTCTAACCGTTTCACATCCTTTCTATACACATTCATGCTATTTACCTTCATTTAGCATTACGCAGCTTTTGCTGTGTAGCATTATAGCATTGTGGAGCATTTGTTTTTCAAAAAACATTCAACTTTCTGTAGTTCATATATTCATATGTTGTCTTTGAACAGTTAGATATAGGCTTTAAATCAGTTACACGTCATTTCATTCAGCTTTTCCTTTACGCACATCCCAATTTCATTTGAAACGGAGTTGTAATATGAAATTATATGAACTGCACACTGGGCAGCGGGCAGGAATTAAACTCTTCACTTGACCATGATTCACGTTCCTAAATGAACATAGTTTTTATGATTGAAAAAAAGGATCCGAGGCAAGAAAAAAGCATCCAAAAAGGCAGCGGCATATGTTCATAGAGCATTCCTTCCAACAAGAAGTCCGTCATTATGGTGGGTTATCATTATGGGGTCCACTTAGAGTGCTGGAACATGTGGTCAAAGTTAAGAGTCTATAGGCTAGTTCCCACACAACCCACAGCAGTTAAAGTGGTAACAAAGCATCACAGCACAACTACAGTTAAATGAGTTTAACTTTACAACACTCAGATGTGTTAAATGTGTTAAACTCCTAAACTCCTCCTGTCATCTACCTCCCGCCAGGAGGGGTTAGCAGAAACCAGCAGTGGGGACTATAACTGGTAGAGTTGGCTGATATATTGTGTGCAGGAGACCAGGTGGAAGGGAAGGAGCACTGGAGGTGGATTTAAACTGTTCTGCCACGGTGTAGATAGGAAGGGGAGTGGAGCAGGAGTAATCTTGAAAGAAGAGTATGTGAATAGTGTTGTGGAGGTGAAGCGAGTGTCAGACAGGATCACAAGTTTGAAGCTGGAAATCAAAGAGGTGATGTTGAGCGTTGTCAGTGTGTTTGCCCCACAGGCTGGATGTCAGAAGAGAAAGAGGAATTCTGGAGTAAGTTGGATAACGTGGAGAGATTCGTGATCGGAGCAGACTTTAATAGACATGCAGGTGAAGAGAACAGACATAATGAGGAGGTGTGGGTATGGTGGCTCGAGGCGACTGTTGTTTGGCACTGTGTAAATAAAACTGAGTTGAAATGAATTAAGCAGACATACAGAACGACAGATGGGGGATTTTATGAAAAGGATGGAAATGGCTGTGGTGAACATATATTTTAAGAGTCTAAGAGTGGAAGAAGGTGCACACAGGTGGGCTACATCTTGTGCAGAAGGTGCAATCTGAAATATGAGGTCAGGCACGAGTCTCTGTGGACTGTGATGCTCAGACAAGATTGAAATCTGTAGTGAGAGTAGGGAGCAGGTGGAAGAGAGTCTGGAGAGGTGGAGGTACGCTCTGGAGCGAAGAGGACTAAAAGTGAGCAGAAGCAAGACAGAATACGTGTGTGTGCATGAGAGGGAGACAGGAGGAAGGTGAAGATGCAAAGAGCAGAGGTAGTGAAGGTAAATGAGTTTAAATATTGGGGTCAGCCATCCAAAGCAAGAAGGCCGGGTGGAGTTAGTGGAGACGAGCGTTATTAGGGGTGATCTGTGACAGAAGGAGAGCAGCAAGAGTAAATGGGAAGGTTTACAAGATGGCAGTGAGACCTGCTCTGGTGTATGGATTGAAGACACTGGCCCTGACAAGAATACAAGAGGCCGCGCTGGAAATAGCAGAGTTGAAGATGTTGAGATTTTCACTGTGAGTGACCAGAATGGACAACAAATTAGTTAGAAATTAGAAATGAGCACATCAGAGACAGCTGAGATTGAGCAGGTAGGAGACAACGTAAGAGAGACAAGGCTGAGATCATTTCGACATGTGCAGAGGAGCAATTGTGGACATGCAGAGGGCTGGTGTGACAGAGGAGCATGCTGGGATAGGGTGAGATGGAGGCAGATGATCCGCTGTGGCGACCCCTAAAGGAAGCAACCGAAGGAAAGAGTGAAAATAATTTACATACAAATCTAATAATAAATGCACAGTAGCTGTAAAGGAAAGTTAGCTAGACTTCGGAGTTCTGTCATCTTGTGGTCCCTGATAGTCGTAGCCCTGCAGGCCTGCAGAGGTCATAACCTTGGCTCACCTCTGGCTGTTAATCTACCAGTGAAAAAGATGCTATATCCACTACAAGTCTTTTAATCCTGAAAGAAATCTTCTTACCTGTAGTTGACCAGTATTTTTTTTATTGTAAGCAAATGAAGCAAATATTTGAATTTAAAACAGCAGTCACAGACTCGTGTGAACACTGAGGATTTGTGGCAAAATCCACGATTGAGCAAAAAGGAAGTGGGAAGATTGTCTAAAGATTTTGAACATTTTCTTCTAACACTGCAGGGTTAATATAGGGCATTTTATTTATTATTTAAATAAAACCTCTCCTGTTTTTACAGGATTAGGTGTACTGTAAGTACTGTAAGTACTGTAAGTACTGTGGATGTGTATATCAGATGTGGAGAGCACATGCTTTAAAGAAGACAGCCGGTATCCGTCCTTGCAGTATCTCACTGTGTGCTAGACAGAGAAAGTTTGCCCTCTAGTGGCAAATAGATTGTACTGAACTTTTAGTCTTGATAGAATTTTATTTCGGTAAAAACAAGCAGGTGAAAAACTAAAATCACTCCTTTGACCTACTTTACTGAAACCAAAAGCTTTATTGCTCACCAGGTGGTTTGTACAAATTCTGAAAAAAGACATTTTCTCACCTGTGCTCCAAACAAATAGTTGCGAATTTGATTGTTTCAGTCGTAATGTCACTTCTTCATATGTTTTGTGTGCAGAAATCTGAATAAACTAAAGCTTTTTAGGTGAATGTCAAAATGACGATATTTCCCTCTGAGGTATACGGTAGTAGAGTAGAAGCAGAAAGTGAGATGAAAAGAAAGACAATTTTATTCAATTCTATTCTATTTATATAGCACCAAATCACAACAAACAGTCACCTCAATGCGCTTTATATTGTAGGTAAAGACTCTACAATAATTACAGAGAAAACCCAACAGTTAAAACGACCCCCTATGAGCAAGCACTAGGCGACAGTGGGAAGGAAAAACTCCCTTTTAACAGGAAGAAGCCTCCAGCAGAACCAGGCTCAGGGCGGGACAGTCATCTGCTGGTGGAGCTGAGAGTAGAGAGAGAGGACAAAAGACATGCTGTGGAAGAGAGACAGAGATTTATAATAACTAATGATTAAATGCAGAGTGGGGTATAAACATAGTAAAAGTACAAGTATTTCAAATTTGTACTTAAAGACAGTATTTCAGATGGATGTTTCTGCGAGAGTATGTGATTCAGCTTAAATCCAATTTTAGGGTTTTGACCTTACAATACAAAGCACCTTGAGGTACTTGAATTGAATTGAACTGAATTGAATTGAATTGAATTGAATCATTGATTGTCCTGAAAAGCAGGAAATTGGGGCTGAAGGCAGAATTTGAGAAGGGGAAAGGTCCTCGAGCATTGCAACAAAAGGTAAAAGATGAAATTAAGACCCTCACATAAAGAATGCATAACCCAGCCTAGTAACACACACATTGGAAATACGTATGAAGGAACAGTTGTGTTTTGTTTCTCAGAGCTGGTGCTGAGACTGTTCGTACTGCAGTGATCCCTTTGCAAAGGTTTCTTTCAATCTCAGAAAATCTGTTTGCTTTCAGTGGTCAGTTTATTTTTCCACAACAATCTTGGTAACAAGGACAGGATTCCTCACGTGATTTCTTTTCTGCTTTCATGCTGATTCAGAAAAACCTGCAGGCGGACTCAGTGAGTCTGAAAGAGGAGCACTTAGCAAACGATTGAGGAAATGAGTGCCTGACATCTGAGAGCGGACAGTCGCCGCTGAAATCTCAGCTGCTAAAGAACCCAGAATGGGGAGCAGGTGAGACAAACTTGTCTTTCAGATTCCTGTGTACCTATCATTTATTAATGCACAATGTCGGTCTTATTATTACTCTTCTTTATCTACATCTATATGTTTTATTTATTTTGTTTTTATCACTGTTGTATATGTTAGATACATGTTGTATAGTTGTGCATGTGGCACTTCTACTCTCACTTGTTATTTATTGGAGATTGTACTCTTTTCTTGCTACTGTAACAATAATTTCCCTTGCAGGATCAATAAAGCATCTATCTAGATAGTGAATACTGGACAAAAAATAAATGTGCAGCCTGAGCCTTCAGAACAGCATTACTCATGTTTCTATTTCAAAAGCTGAACAAGATGATGTTTAACAGTGCGCCAAATGAAAAACCGTCCATTTTTATCCCTCTGGCTGGAGCAATATTGTTGCAAATGTCAGTGATTTAATGATCTGTTCTCCTTAGCAGGCCTGCAAGACTGACACAAAAGTGTTGTTGAAGCACCTCACTGAGAACGGTCACAAGGTGAGCTCCCCAAATTAAAATGGGCTTCGGAAAAATTCACCTATCTGAGACACGTGATCACGACAGGCAATAAGTCCCTCTGTCCAAACAGGATTGCAGCAATCTAATCCAGAGTCTTTCTTGGAATAATGCTGCCAGTGGATACGCAACTATGCTCCACTGTCAGCAATGAGACATGATGCTTTCACTGACTTAAAACTGACACTGCAAACTGCACCAACTCGAGGGTTATCAAATCCTGGCAAATCACCACACAGTGGACCAAAAGCATGCATGACCTCTGTTCTAATACAGGAGCATGCGACTACAAAGATTAGTGGCATATTTTTCATTCTACCTGGGCAGTAGCAGCAGTAGCAGCAGCAGACCGTCCTTTTAGCCTATGAGCAGTAGCAGCAGGTAAAAAAGCAGTTCTGGCTTCACATTACTTTGTGGGCTCTTCAGACTGAATCGTTTTGCTGATGATTCTAGAGCAAAACAAACAAACAAACAAACAAACAATGTACTTATTAGCTGCTTATTGGTTGTGGTATCACACGGTACTACTGGAGTTGCCAAATGTCACAGTTAAAAGACGCACTGTGCTAAACCCGGCTTCACTTCTCCCCACAGAAGCAGATGGTGAACCTACAGGAAACACTGCTGGCTAACTCTGATCCGGTGGTCTTTGCAGAGGGTTTGCATCATTTTATTTATTTTTTTGGTAAAAATCATAACACCGCAGCATCAGGCTCATTACCATCTCACTATTTAGCTCAAGTTGCTGAACTTGTAGCATTTTTGGCACATTATGGGAAGAACAGTTTTTAACTGATTCAGGGAAATCCACTGAACATCACAAAGTTGCGGCTGCATTGCTGGATGCCTCATTACTCCCATAAACCACAGCTGTTTGTAGACATGAAGCTCACACCGACTCAAAAGATTTTCTAGGCAACTACAGAGCGGATTCAGCAGTAAAAACAGCACGAACATCAGAACCACACTGACGCCATAACTCCTGACACAGATTCACAGGCTACCCCAGAGCAGAAACGGGTGTGGAAAGCAGCAGAGCTTACATAACAAGGAGCTCACCCGGTGATGAACCGTGTGTCGCTAAACATTTTTTTTTTCATGATGTTAAACTGACACACCGAGTGTCAAAAGGAGAGATGGTACAACAACTGCAGCCGCACTGGTTCACAAAAGGATTCCAAATTTATTCCCAAAATGTTGTAATCCTGGTCCAGCACAGGCATTCGAACTCTACAGGCAGCACATCCACCCCTAAAAAAGCCTTTTGATCATCTACAAATGGATTTCAGTGAACTGATACCACGTGGAGATAAAAAAGTATTGCTTGGTGATTGTTGACTGGGTGGAAGTTTTCTCCTCTAGCAAACAAGATGCAGGTGCGGCAGCCTTACTGTGAGAGGTGAGGTGGGGAATTCCAGGTACGTTCAGTGGTGATAATGGAGCAGCTTTCGTCAGCACAGCTTTGAATCAGGTAAATGACTACCTTGGGGCAGACATCACTGCGTTAATCATCCAGCTAGCGCTGGGGCAGCAGAAAGAGAGTGCTTCTATAACGAGCAAACTAAGCAAATGTGCAGAAACAGGACTCATCTGCACATGAGAACCAGGGTAAGAGTTAAACGTGGTCTTTGTCCTTTAGAAATTCACCAAATACAGGGATAGGGCTCCAGGACACCCTCTTCCAACCACTGAACACTGTGGGGATGAAATGTTATGTTATTGTGCAAATCCCTCATCTGCTCGGTCCTCTCGCCATGAGCAGGTTAAAGCAGCCCTTCTACAACCTGTCCAAACAAACCCACACCCTCACAAACCAGGAGACTGATCAAAGGTCTCCAGAGAACCAGCTGGAAGCCAGAACAGTGGCAGGGAGCATTCTGGGTACTATAGATGTCTCAGACAGATTAGGGTCAAAGGTCGAGCCACTTAGGTTCATGGCAGCCATTGCAAGAGGATTCCAGAATCACAATAATAACTCAAAGGGTTAAAAAGATGTCCACGCTGACGCTGAGAAAGACAAGAACATATTTAGCCTTTGAAATGAATGAATGAAAGAGTGAGGAGTGAAAAAGTGCCCTCCTCCAACAAAAGGGCTCCAAGCTCCAACCAAGTGACGTGCAGAACGACAGACTCTGTGTCACTCACGGGGGATCACCTAGGCTGATGCAGCCTGACAGGTTCTGCAGGCTTTTTAGTTACTGTTGGTGTGACTCTGCCGAGCATGTTTACACATGACAAACATCCACATGACTCCAAACATTACAAACGCTTACCTCACCAGAGACGTTTTAACCCTTTTTCTAGTGGAAGGTGTGTGTGTGTGTGTGTGTGTGTGTGTGTGTGTGTGTGTGTGTGATTTTTTT
>VUQJ01029314.1:0-11245 GCA_015108635.1 Andinoacara biseriatus
TGCTCTGCTTCTTTTTACTGTGTTCATACTTCACTCTGTGTTTAATCATTCTCTGTGTCTCTTCCACAGCATGTTTTTTTTTTTTCTGTCCTCTCTCTCTCCCCTCAGCCCCAACCGGTCTCAGCAGATGACTGCCCCTCCCTGAGCCTGGTTCTGCTGGAGGTTTCTTCCTGTTAAAAGGGAGTTTTTCCTTCCCACCGTCGCCAAGTGCTTGCTCATAGGGGGTCGTTTGACTGTTGGGTTTTCTCTGCAGTATTGTTGGGTCTTTACCTTTACCTTACAATACAAATCGCCTTGAGGCGACTGTTTGTTGTGAATTGGTGCTGTATAAATAAAATTGAATTGAACTGAATATTCATATTCTATTATGTCACTTTTAAATTGTGCTTTCCTTGAAATTATTGTCGGATAGGTGTAGCTGTGGGCAAGGCAGATCTTTGAATCAACAAACTATAAGATCCTGGCTGCCATGAGCAAGAAACTTATGTTTGTGTGTTTCAGATTTTTCTGAGAAAATAAAAAAAACACCTTAAAATAAGTTTATAAATTTATATTGAAGAGTCAGGATACTTCCTATTCTTTCAGCTGCCTCTGCCTCACCCTATCCCAGCATCCTCCTCTGTCACACCAGCCCTGCATGCTCTCCTTCACTACATCAATGAATCTCTTCTGAGGTCTTCCTCTTCTCCTCCTGCCTGCTGCTCCATCTTCAACATCCTTTATCCAATATATCCACCATCCCTCCTCTTCACATGTACAAACCATCTCAATTCAATTCAATTCAATCAAAACAAAAAGCTGCCTCAAGGTACTTTGTATTGCAAGGAAAAGACCGTACAATAATGAGAGATAAAACTCAACAATCATAATGACCCCTATGAGCAAACATTTGGTGACAGTGGGAAGGAAAAACTCCCTTTTAACAGGAAGAAACCTCTTGCAAGTAAACCTGCAGTCTGAGAGCGAAGTGCTCTATTGGGGTGATACGGTACTATGAGGTCTTTGAGATACGATGGGGCCTGATTATTCAAGACCTTGTCACATTTTAAATTCTATTCTAGATTTAACAGAGAGCCAATGGAGAGAAGCCAGTATGGGAGAAATATGCTCTCTCTTTCTAGTCATCTCAAGCCCTCATCCGCTAATCTCAGTCTTGCTTCTCTAACTTTGTCACAGATCTGCTCAACCTGAGCTGTCCCTCTGATGGACTCATTTCTAATCCTGCTCACTCCCAGTGAAGATCTGAGCATCTTCAGCTCGGCCTCCTGTCTTTGTGTCAGAGCTTCCGTCTCCAAACCATCACAGCAGGTCTCACTGCCATCTTTAAACCTTCCCTTTCACTCTGGCTGCTCTCCTTCTGTCACAGTGTGTCACCCTGACACTCATCTTCACCCACTCCACCCTGCTGCACTCTCTTCTTGACCTCTCTACTACCTCCTCTACCTCTCTTTCACTTCTCTCTTTTATCTACTTTCACTACCTCTGCTCCTTGCATGTTCACCATTCCACCCATCTCCCTCTCATCTGGATTCCATCTTGCTTCTACTGACTTTGATTCCTCCTCTCTCCAGAGCATACCTCCACCTCTGCCAGCCTGTCCATCACCACTGCAAACAGAAGAGGGCTGATAGCAGATCGCTGATGTAATCCCCCAGCTTTATCCCTCTTTAGCTACACCTCTGCACATCAGCCTTGTTCTTGAAGATCAGTATCAATGCACTTCTTCTCCATTCCCCAGGCATCCTCTCACTCTCCATGGCTGTATTTACAGTCTGGTCAAAAAGTCCACTGCCGTCTCTCCTAGACATCTCCATACCTCCATAGGTATGTCACCTGGACCAACCGCCTTTCCACTCTTCATGCTCTTCATAGCTGCCCTCACTTCCCCTTTACAATCCTCTGTACTTCACTATCTTTCCTCCATCGGTCCTCCTCTCTCTCTGATTTTCTTGTTCCTTCCATCTTCTCAACACTCTCTTCACTTGTTAGCTCATTTCCATCCTCAATCACTCTAAACTGCTGCACATCCTTTCCAGCTCTATCTCTCTGCCTAGCCCGTTGATAAAAGTCATTTTCTCCTTTTTCAGTGTTCAGCCTCATGTGCAACTCTATATAAACCTTTTCTTTTGACTTTGCCACCTCTCTATTTCTCCTTTTTACTTTTACTCCTTTCTCCTTTTTCCATTTTCCTGACAATGCAACTTTTTTTAAGCTGAACTCTTCCTTTGAATATTGTGCATGATAGCAAATAACACTGAATGCATGCCATATTCACTATACCGTATTTCTCTACATTGTTCTTTTTCTATATACAAGTGATGACAGACACACTCTAGCAAAGATTGAGCCTTAAGGGCCCCTAAACTGATCAGACACTGTGCAGGTTTTGCTTCAGTCCGGTCCACCTTAAAATGCATGTGAAATCATGAAGGACTAGACAGAAATTCTACTTTAAATTTGGAAAAAACAAATTGGTACAGCATCTGTTTGTCTTTAGTCTTCTCTTGTCCTCCACTCAAACTGGAAGTTGCCCAAAACAGCACGGCTCTTGGTGCTGCAGTAAATATTAGCAGCATGATCACTGGTGGTGGCTGACATGACAGACATCTGGAAATAGGCTAGTCCCAGTCTGTCAGTGGCTGACAAAGATGGCTTATCTTGGAGAGGTGAGCACCGAGCAGTTGGAACTCCAGCAGACCAGTACTGAATAAAAAGCATTTGGCTGGATGGTGCCCTGAAACTTTCCCTTGTTGGGACTTGGAATGATGAAGATTGATGTTGTTGGTCAGCAGCGTAGTTTTGCACGTGAGAGTTTTTGCAGTGCTAGAAAAAAGAAGTCTGGGACAGACAGAAAGTGAAGATATTACATGGCGTGGTCCAGAACAGTGAAACAGTTTTTCGCAGTCCTACATTTGGTCAGAAGCTCAGATTTGACTGCTGCAGCCAGCTTGAATATTGTTGTTCTGAATAACTTCAGACTAATAACGGTTCTTAATCTGGATGAAGGGTTAACGCTCCTCAGAAATCATTGAGCTTCCTGTGAAGGTTTTCAGCTGCTCTTCTGTAAACTGCAGCAGTAGCTTGGCTCTGGAAATCACTGTGTTCTCTTGCTAATTACGCCCATGTAATGGAGCCACCTGAGTGAGTTCAGCGTTGGCTGCTCTTTGCTGCAGGCAGGAGACTCCATCTCAGTTTAATGGGGACTTTGTCATTCAGGCCTGCAGCTCCCTGATGCAAACAGCAAGTACTTAACTGGCTCACTTTACCTTCCCCCTTCACTCTGCCTTTTATTTTCCTCCCTTATTTCACCTTCCACTCTGCTGCTGCTGCCTGGGATTATTCCCATATCATTATTTCACATTACTTCAATTTCCACCCTCCTAACTTGGTGCTGTTCATTTTCATTATTATTTCTTCCTATTTGTCCATATTATATTCTTCTACCTTTCTCTCTCCTACAGCACATCTTTTTTTGGGAGTTCTGTTTTCCTTCTTCCTCTTCTCCAGGACTTCTTTATCAATATTTGCAAAATAGGCAAAATTCAAACCTGGGCAATTACACCTGGAGACCTTCAGCTGGTGTCAGACCTGTTAGTAGGTGAAGGACAGAAATGTCCTTCACAAACATTTGTCGCTGTGTTAAACGTTTGGGAGAAACTAAACTGAGGAGGAATATATGGGGTATGTTGTGACGTAGCCTACAGCTGGGGGTCTGTCACTGCTGCGCTTCACGCTGTGATAAATGACAGTCACAGCTAGAGCCCGGCTGCACAGCCAGGTATTGAAAATCAAAATTTGAATGAAGTTGAAAGTGAAGGATTGAGTGAAAAGGAAGGAACAAAAAAATGATGAAAGCTTAAAGGGAAAACCACTGTTTAGATAAAGTTTGAAGCCAGTGGGAATCTATTTATTATGCATTTTGAATTCAAGGTAAAAATAGGATGAAGTGAACTTTGGAATTAGCATCTGAAATAACAGAGTTTGGAAGACAACAACAATGAAAGGGCCTAAATGCAGACGAGAGTTGGGAAGAAAAACCTCGAGATGCTGACGTTGTAGAAGGAAATTCAAACTGAGATGATGTTCAGGTCCTATTTCAGGTACACGTCTAAATGTATTCGACAGGGTTTGGAATAATATTTGGGATCAAAATGTTTTACACGGTGGTTTGGATAAGTTGTGAGAGACTGAATCAAGCAAAACCTTAATGAATGTTTTTTTAAAGACTGAGTTAAAGGTTTATGTGCAGGTGAAGTTTTAAAAGGTGTTTATTTTTGTTACTGACCAATCCAAACAGATAGAGTCGGCTTTAATAACTGCCGTCACACAGCCAGAGGCCTCCCCAGCTTCTTCTATCAGATTTTTTCTTTAACCTAAGGAATACAATCCATTTAATCTCCCCAGCATTCACAAATGACATTTTAAAGTCTGTGCTCATTTTCTCAGCAGAGAGCAGCAGAAACAGACAGAAAGCTGCCCCCCCCCTGCTGTTTCCCAAGCTTACATTGATGCTATCCCGCTCGGCTCGGCTCGGGCTGCAGTTATAGGACTCAATACTTGAAGCCTCTGGCCACTCATCCAATACACAGAATCCCTGAGTGGGCGCGGTGTGATAATAACAGCCAAAGGTAATGTGCGTGCAAGTGTAAATGTTAGAGTGTGTAAGAGTGTGTGTGCGTGTGTGTGTGTGTGTATGTAGGGTGAAATCTATATTTCTGTTTGGTCAGTTGAGTTGCCAGCAACAGCGGATTGATGCCAGAAACCGTCAGCTCGCTGGCTGCTTCTAAACTCAAAACCAACCTGCTGCAGACCTGCAGGATGACGAGCAGCACCGGGTGTTAGAAAGCAGAAAAAAAATGTGTGTGTGTGCAGTTATGGATGAACTGCTTTGATAATTAAGACTCATTGGTAGAGTTGAAACTGAAGAAATGTTAAATTGAAGTCAGTTTGACCTCATCGTGTGGTGACAAATCAAAATGCTGCAAACAGTGTGTCAGGTTTGGGGTATTAAAGGTGCCTGGAGCCTGGCACGTGCCCTTTGCAGAGTTATTGTTTTATATTCTTAAAGGCTGTTGAGATTGTGTCAGTTTTGCAGCTCGGAGAGATTCAGGCAGCATAATTACACATAAGTACTGGTTAACCAGAGGTGAAGAGCTGTGCCTGATGCAGTACCCTACACTATAATAGCAAGTGAAGCAGGGTGTGCTTTGATAGGACTGCATGAAGGAAGTACAAACATGATAAATATCAAAAATTGATCCTTAACTGCCAGAAATGGGACTGAAAAACAAGATGCACCCCTATCGAGGTTTTTTTGGGGAAAGCTTTGTGCGAGCTTGGTGTTATAGTAGCAGCAACGAGCAGAATTATCACACATAATGTCACATAATTCATTATCCAACCAAACTTTAAGCCTGCAGCATCAGTCACATATTTCTAAAGCCCTCACATGGACAATAAACACATACTGACTGCTTAAGAAAGCACATCCGCGGCATATTTCCTGAGAACTGTCACAGCGTCACATGGTCACCTTTCATCGATGTCCTGTTGAGAGCGTCCTGACCTGTGGGATCCTCACATGCTACAGCAGCAGCTCAGCAGCAAACAAAAAGGCAATAAAATGAGTCATAAAGGCTGCCGAGTGCATCACTAACACCTGTTTGCAGACCCCGAAGGACATTTACACCTCTCAGTGCATCCAGAAGGCATCAAGAATCACCAAAGACTCTCAGCATCCAGCACACAAACTGTTTAATCTTCTCCCATCAGGGAGGAGAGGCACAAAAATCAGAGCACGAACCACAAGGCCAGCAAACAGCTTTTATCCCATCACCATCACCATGTTGAACACTAATGCCAAAGTGTGCAATAATTATGTATTTGCTATATTTCTCATACTTGAAGTACTCCTTGAGCATATGTAACATGGTGCAACACTATTCATTTTTTATTCATTTGTGTGCACTTACTTATTCTGTTTTTTTATTACTTATTCTAGTTTTTCTGTATTCTTGACTACTAGAGCAATTGTTTTGTTGTAGTGCACCTGCATTTCATTTTGCATGCTTGCATATGCAGTGATAATAAAGGAATCTTAATCTTAATGCAGAAATTTTATACATATTTAAATATTATACATTATTTAAATTTACAAATTTCCCCATTCTTCCATAAACTTCAAATCCTCATTTACTCACTGCATTAGTATCCCTTCGTCCTTGGATTAATTACAGTATATATGTGAAACTAAGCAGCGCTTCAGCAGGTATGAGAGCAGAAAAAGCTGGTTTTAGGGATTCAGTGTCACTACTTGTTGATGAATTAGTAGTTTGACTTAAAACATTCAGAGATTCACATTTGTTTAACGGACAAAAAAAAAAAAAAACTTGGTGTTTTTAGTGCAGACAGTAAGTTGTCTTCTTTCCTGTACACAGGCACACATGCAGTGCTGTCAGGTGGCCCACAGGCCTTTCTACAGTAGCAGGGTATAAATATAAAGCTGTACTTGCGGACAGATGAGTTGCTTCGGATCGCATTTTGACAGACAGCGTTGCCGTCAGCCTTCTTCCCTGTTAGCGGGGATGCCCTCTGCTTCTGACGGCGTTTGAAAATCCTCTCCTCAGTTCTCCAGGAAGATGAAGCAGAGCTGGTCTGCCCGCAGAGCCTCGCCGCCTCAGGCATCATGTCGGAGAATTTGTTTTGTTTTTCCACCTCACTCCTCTTCTCTCTTTTCACTGAGAGTCCTTTGCTGCTTCCCCGTCTGCAGAAATAGATACAACCTCAGTGGGGTTTGGTGGTGCAGGAAAAAGACTGAATATCAAACCTATCAGGAAAGAATGGGGTTTAGGATTTAGTAAGCCGCTGTTCTGCTACTGTTTCTGTCTTGGAGCATGTGTGTACTCTTGTTAAATAAAAGGTGGAAACTACAAAATGATAAAATAATTTCAACTCTTCACAAAAGTTCCTAAAAGATACACAACTATACTGAATCACAAATTAACATGCACTTTAAACCTGACATTAATTTCAGTAGTACAAAGCAGTGTGACAGCTACATCCCATTAGCCCAAAGACAGAAACTGCAGTGCGTTTGAAGATGTTTTCATCCTAGCAGATCTCTGCTTCAGCATCCACCAGACAGCAGCATCCTTTGGAGTCTCTTCTTCCTTTAAATAAAGATAAACAATAAACTAAGAAGCCATGAAAAGCAGTCCTAGAAGAAAATCACACAAATGTGTGCGACTGTGTAGTAAAACTGCTTTTTGTCTGGCTTACATTCTACATATCACTTTACCTCTGAGCGCCATGAAGAAGAGTAAAGCTTTTTTCACACCGAGCTGACAATCTATGTTGTTTTTGAGCTTCTATGTGATACTCCCTTTGTCAAATATCACTGTATGGTTTATAGTTAACTTTCTATGAACTATAAAGAGGCTCAAATCAGGTAATACCAAACCTATAATGTTAGTAAGAGACACTGAGCAGCAGGGCACATCTTGTGTCGAGGCCAAAGCCTCATCTTGTACAGAAGGTGTTGGATCAGCATGGGTTCTTTTGTTTTGTCTCTCCCAAATTTAAAGACATTTTTTGTTCATTTCATTCAGACACGAGTTAATTCAGCCTAAAAATATGGTTAGAGTTCAAAGTGGATAGGTGGTGGAGAGGTTGCGTTAGTGGTGTGCGATACTGCAAGATTTGGTATCAATCCGATACCAAGTAAATACAGGGCGGTATCGCCTATATTGATACTGATACTGATACTTTTTAATATGAAGAATTTTCATGAAGTTGAACATGAAGTGTTTTGTGATTATTTTTTTTTTTTCATTTGGATTATTAATTAGTTAAAACGCAGGATAGAACTGGGCAAATTTTATAGGTTAAATAGAAATAGAAAATGTTTTTTTTTTCTTAAAGGAGTACAAGTGTACAAAATGATCACTCAAGAACAAATAAAACTAAATTCAAGTAGTGTTCAGAAAGTATAATACAAAAGTGTAATGAAAAATATCCATTCACTAATTTTCTGGATTTTTTTCTTAAATAAACAAGCTGTACAAAATTATCTCTCCACAACACTATAAAACATTTACCGTCATTTCCTTTTTTCCCCAAGTAAATTATGTTAACTGTCACAAGACGGTATAACAGACAGCTCGCATCTTTGATGAAACCGCACCACTGCACACAGGAGAGAAACTGAAGCTAAAGTATCGATATCATTAGACTGGCATCGATAATATCAATACCAACATAGGTATTGATATAATCGATATTTGGGTCGGTCCACTACTAGTTGACACAGCATGTGGTCCTTTACAGCATGGATGGATTTTTGTCAGTGCAAACTAATAAATGGGATGGTTGTACTGTTTCATTACCAAGCCTAAATCAGTAAGGACAGTAATCAAACTAATGCCCTCATTGTTATTGTGGCGAGTTTATTGCAAAAAGCTGCACAAATTCACTGTGTTGAGGGTCACATGTGAGATATTAAGATTTCAGAAGATTGTCCTGAAATACTTATTTATTTTTTTAAATGATAAAAGGATGATTTCAGTCCAAATTTCTCTTGTGACACAAATTGGATGTATTCTGTTAAGAATTTACAGTGTTAAGAATAAAAAGAATAAAATACAATGGTAATGTATCCCTACATTACTAATAATCCAATGAGATGTTAAAAGAACTTTTGTGCAAAAATAATATTGATACCTGCAAAATCAAATGGAGGCAAAGGTTCTCAGATATAACAAGGATGTTGAGAGCCGCTGTCAACAAAATTGGGCTAAGACCCGAATTGACCCCGAACTGGCTATGTGGACAAAAATTCATGGATGGGTGGATGAATGAATGAATGAATGGATGGATGGATGGATGAATGGATGGATGGATGGATGGATGGATGAATGGATGGGTGGATGGATGGGTGGATGGATGGATGGATGCATGTTTGGATGGACAGACAGACGGACGGATGGATGTTGCTTTAGAACCCAAGAGTCTTCTATAATATTTAACAGTGCCTTGATTTTGTGCTGCCAGTAATTTTTTTTCTTCTAAGTTTCATTTCAGAGTTAATACCCTTCAAATCAAACTGTGGCTGATCTTCCTCTCTCCTGATGCTAATGCCATCAGAGACAGAGAGCATCTGTTGAAAATCGCCCGCCGGACCTTCCACCTCTTGGCATTCTTCTCCTCGCTCAGACTATTAGAGCGTTTATGCCACTGGTAGAGAGGGAGCTGCTGAACTCATTTCACAGGTTAATTAGAACAAAAGGATCAGCCTTGCACCGGGCGAGAGGCTTTCGATTATTGAAAGGTTGTGGCTTGCTTTCTTCCCTGCAGGCCGCCGGTGAGAGGACAGAGTGTATTGGTCTTCATCACTGCTAAATGCCACCTATCAATCACCTGATCACGGCTGGCTGCCATCATTAGCGTCTCCTGATTGAGAGGTAAGCTTGTAATCATCCTCAGGCAAATGGAGAGTGAAAATATTAATACACTGTCTGTTGGAAACGAAATGACAAATTGGGTCAACTTCTTTAAATGAGAGTGAACGAGCGGACTAGAAGAGTTGAAGAGATAAGTGTTGATTCATGCGCATGAAAGTCTAACTGCAGTATGCAAAACATGGCAGCAGTTACTATAATTCATGAAGGATGGCATTGCTTCTTTACCAAGAATCCACAAATGTGTATATGCCACAGATTACCCCCACATTACAGCATGCAGTACAGTAGAGTTCAGTTTCTCTTGGACTGACAGAAAATATGTTGTCATGGTCACAGGTGAGTGGCAGCAAATAGCCTATTCACAAAGAAAACTGTTTTTCTTTTAATTTTTTTTTATTTTTTGGGTGCATGGATTGTGAATGTTCTATATTGCAGTGAGATTCCTTCAGGGCAAGCAAGGCAACTTTGCTTGCCTAGTGAAATCTAAGAATCAAAATCAATCGATGTATCAAAATGAAAAAAAAACTATCTCCTTACATCTCAAACAGTTTTTTTGTAAATTAAATTCAGTTCAATTGCGGTGTCCGGCCTCCAGAACTGTTTAGTCTGGCTGGCCTCCTCCCATGGCCAGGACTCTTGTGCTCCCTTGTTTTGTTTGGGGAGAATGCAGAGAACATACAGAAAGGCCTGGGCCAAGGTGCATTCAAACCCAGACCTTCTATCCACCATGTTTTGTTCTGATGGCATTAATACTCTTCCCTATGGATTTGATTCTCAGTTCATTATATGTTTTGAGTCCTTTTCTTAATTATAGTTATTGTATGTAACTCCTGTAACTCACCTCCTGTTCCTGTGTCATAGGGTTTTGTCTTGTCTTGATTAATTATTCCCAGCTGTGTCTCCACCTGTTCCTGTTCCTCTTGTTATCCTGTAGTGTATTTAAGCCCTGAGTTTCCTCCAGTCCTTGTAACATCATTGTAGTCGTTAGCCTTCCGTTGTGTGTGCTCCCTCTGTGTTTCTGTTTGTGATTTGTTCTGCTGGCCCTGTCCAGTCTTGTAATGTTCCTTGGTTCCAGCAATTAAGCTGCATTATTGAGTCTACATCCCATCTCTGGAGTCTGCAGATTGGTGTTTCTATTCTGTCTGCCACACAAGTTACATGACAGGGAGCCAATGAAGAGAAGCCAATATCGCTCTCTTTCTAGTCCCTGTCAGTACTCTAGCTGCAGCATTTTGGATCAGCTGAAGGCTTTTCAGGAAGCTTTTAGGACAGCGTGATAATAATGAAATAGAATAATCCAGCCTAGATATAATAAATGCATGAATTAGCTTTTGAGAGTCAAAGGATGTTTCTAATTTTAGAAATATTGCCCAAATGCAAAAAAGCAGTCCTACAAATCTGTTTGATATGTGCATTGAAGGCTGTATCCTGGTCAAAAATGACTCCAAGATTTCTCACAGTTGTCCTGGTCCTGGGCCGTTGGCCCAGTGTTATGTCTGTTCTGTTTTGGCTGCATTCCCTGTGTTTCTATCTCCCTGTGTTACTGTGTGAGTTGACTTCATGTTTTATTTTGGTAGGTCTCTGGTCCTTGTGCTTTTGGTTCAGTTTTGCTTCCTGTGTTCCCTCCCAGCTGTTTATCATTTGCCATTACCTACTGTGTATATATTGTCCGTGTTCCTGTGAGTTCTTTGTCGTGGCGTCATCATTATTTTCCTCCTGCTGTGTGCTTCTTTGTCCGAGTCCTTGTACAAGTGTTTCCTGAGTTATACTGCTGGCCCTGTTCAGTA
>VUQJ01029318.1:0-10079 GCA_015108635.1 Andinoacara biseriatus
ATAAACAAAGGCTAATATGCACACTAACACGCCCTTAATGACACATTCAAATTCAGTTAGATGTACTTATGCAAACACACACACACACACACACACACACACACACACACACACACACACACACACACACACACACACACATTTACTTCACATCATAGTGTTATGCTTGAGATACACGCAAACCACATTTCATTAACACTGTTTATCATACAACTGATGATTCACTGAAAGCGGGCTGTGCATGAATTAGGCTGATGAATTCAACATGTGTATGCCACCTAAATGAAGTGCAGCTCATGTACACTCACACTGCACACATCCATGCACGCAGTTTCTTTGACAACACTTCAGTGATGGAAGAACATTGCTTCAATGTTTGATCAAAGTAAAAAAAAAAAAAAATGCAATATTTAAAAATTGCAAGTGAATCTTGGATTCAAGAGGAGCAATGTGGTTTCTGTCCCAGCTCTGGAACAGGAGGTCTGATCCTCACTCCTGCAGAACTTCTGGATGGCTCATGGAAGTTTGACCATCCAGTCTACATGTGCTTGGAGAAGGGACTTGGACAAGGGTTACAACCAGGTCCCCCAGGAGAACCAGTGGGGGTACTGTAGGATTATAGGGCCCAGGTCAGTTGTTTTGGACCATCATGTCTCTGTAAAACCAAAGTGAGAGCTGCGTCTGCATCCTTGGTGCAAAATCAGGCATGCTTTCACAGGGGACTCTACTAGGTCTGCCCCTTGTCTCCAATCCTGTTTGGGATATTCATGGACATGATCTCAAGGCATAGCCAGAGTAAGGAGGGTGTTTGTTTTATAGTAAGGAACCTCCCTGAATCCCTGCTTTTTGCAGATGATGTGCTTCTGTTGGCTTCATCTATGAGTTGGGGGGGAGAAAGGCTGCTCCAAGGGAGGGAGTTCAAGTATCCCAAAATCTTATTCACGAGTGACGGGATGGTGAAATGTGAGGTGGACTGTATATTGGGCTGCTGTGGTGAGGAGAGAGCTGAGCCAAAAAATCAGAGGCTTTTGATTTACCAGTCCACATGTTCCAACCTTCATCTATGGTCATGACATCTGGGTACTGACTGAAAGAGTAAGGCTGCAAATACAAGCGGCTGAAATGAATTTCCTCTGTAGCGTGGCTGGGCTCAGCTTTAGAGATAGGGTGAGGAGTCACACATCTGAAGGGAGTTGGGCATCTGGGTAGGATGTCTCCTGGGCGCCTACCTTTGGAGGCACGCACAACTGGGAGGAGATCCCAGGGTGGACCCAGAAACCACTGGAGAGATTATATCTATCTGGCTTGAGAACACCTCAGGATCTCTTACAGAGGAACTGGAAAGTGTAACTGGTGAGAAGGACGTCTACCACTACAGCCCAACTTGGAATAAATGGAAATTAATGGATTGATGGAAAAATTGCAATATAAAACTACAAAAAATAGTTGCTTACACTTACAATACCTGTATTTTACTTCAAACCAACAATGCTTAAGTATCAAAAGTAGCAGTACACAGCATGCAAAGGTAATGAATATTGTGATTGATCATTTTGGTGTACAAAAATTTGTATGTGTATAAAAAAATTACCTCTAAATTGCAGTGTAGTAGAATAAATCGCAGCAGAAAATGGTTTTATCAATAAATTGGGTACAAGTACTTTTAATTAGTACTTGTTTACATGTACTTAGTTACTTTGGACTACCACAGCTTGTTACGGTCATTTCAAATTTCAAACTGTTCAAATTTGTACAGTTACAGTCTCCTGGCTCCTGAGGGTTTTGAAATGGCATTGTGTGTAATTCAGAGAGACATAATAGGGGTGGGAAAGGACAAGAAAAAAAAAACAGTGGGAAGCAATCTAGCTGTTTGTTTTAGCAATGGAAACGGAAAGAAAAAAAAAAGCCTGGTTGGCACAGGTCTCTGGCACAACGCAGTTAGCAGCGCAGCGCTCTCCGGTAACTGACTTGACTCATTTGTGTTGATTGCCCTCTTCATATGAGCATCTGAGAGAAAATACTTGTGTGAAAACACTTCAAATGCTGACGTCCACACACATACCTCCGACCACTTCCACAGTCCTGGCCTTTGTTACTGAGACATACATAAACTACAGGTGGGTTGGACAGAGGCCACACACATATGGCCTCCACACATGTGGACACAGACACACAAACACTGATATCCAACAGGAAGAGAGGCCCTTTTTAAGCTCTAATGTTTGAAACTCCATCATCTCTGCTGTTGCTAAATGATATGCTCATGCACACAGCATCCTTAATCTTCATAATCGCATGCACACACGCAAGCATGTGCGCACGCACACAAAATATGACATCCCAGGACAATGTTAAAAAACAAACAAAACAAAACAATAAAATGTGCCACAACTCTGGGATTTCAACAAGGATGAAGGGAAACACAGGCAAAAACAAGCAAGCAAACAAAACCCTCCAAAAAATACAAACATGCACACACTTATCTGTGCACTCAGTCCACCTGTGTGTAATTAGCAGCAGGCATTTCCCGTCAGCAGGGTTGTGCAGTGCCAGGCAGACTGTATGGGAATCTGCCTGAGAGAGTCTGAAACACCCAAATTCCCTACATCTAAAAACTACACAACCAACATGACAAACACACCATGGGAGTTAACATGATGTGGCTATTTTGTGTGGGGTCACATGGTAGAAGGGTTTCCCAAAGCATGCAGTTACAGTCATGTGAAAGATTACATGACTGTGAAAAACCTGCAGTTTGACTTTGATTCTTCTCTTTTTCAGCCATTCTGCTGTAGATTTGCTGCTGTGCTTGTGATTATTGTCCTGTTGCATAACTCAATTTAGGCCAAGCTTTAGGTGTCAGACTGATGGCCTCATATTTGACTCTAGAACAGAAGAGGTCACGGTCCACTCAATGACTGCAAAGTGCCCGGGTTCTGTGACTGCAAAACAAGCCCAAATCCTCAGCCCTCCACCACCGTGCTTGATAGTTGGTGTGAGGTGTTTGTGCTGATGTGCTGTGTTTGGTTTTCTCAGAATATGGCACTGTGCATTACAGCCAAACATCTTCACTTTGGTCTCATGTGTCCATGGATGTTGTTCCAGAGGTCTTGTGGTTTGTTCAGAAGCAACTTTGCAAATTAATTCGTGCTGCCATGTTCTTTTTAGAGAGAAGAGGCTTTCTCCTGGTGACCTTTCCAAACAAGCCACACTTGTTCAGTGTTTTTCTTATTGTACTGTCATGAACGTTAACATTTAACATGCTAACTGAGGCCTGTAGAGTCTGAGATGTAGCTCTTGGTTTTTTTTCTTTTTTTTTTTTTCAGTTTCTCTAAGCATTGCACGATCGGACCTTGGGGTGAATATGCTGGGATGTCTATCCAGGGAAGACTGTGGTATTGTTTCCCTGTACCTGAACACTCCAAACTAGCAAACTGCAAAAACTTTCAAATAAGTCACACAATCAAATATTCAAGTGCATTTAATTACCAGCACCTGGCTGCTACATACCCTCTTAATTCCCAGGAAGGAGGAAGGGTAAGCTGCATAAAGTCCTGTGAAAACCTTTTTTATATAACTGTATACCTGCTAATCCTCTAGCATATCTAGCTGCTCATACAACATAAGTTCTTGAACTGTGTAGCTGTGTTTATATCAGATGAAGACAATTCAGTAATAGTTAAGCCACAAATCAACAGCACTCTTTAATCTCATAAATTGTGGGGGAAATGAAAATAAAATAAAGAGTCCAACTGTCCACTAGAGGCCGCTATATCTCTGGCTAACATTAGGCCTGGCTCAATGTTTTTGTGGAACGGAAATTGGTAACCTGCTTTCCATTCAGTAGTTATGTATGTACATTGTTGTATTATTCCAAGCATATTAGAGCCCAACAAGAACCTGAAAGCCACTGATTGGTGCCTTGTGGATGACTGTTTCACATTTTCATTGGTATGGCTTTACATTGTGGTTTAAGTTTACTGATGATATTGTAACATTATTGCTCATTTATGACCACTGTTCTTTATGTTTACTTATTTTTATATGTGGACCAAACATGCTGCATTCCCCTACTCTCTGCCTGGGTTCAGTAATGTTTCATGTCATATTTTCACTTTGAGTTGCGTATGTCTCTGAGTTGCTTCTCAGGCAGGATATATCATTGCTGGTTATTGGTTGTTAATGGTTACGAAGAGGAAGTCAGTGAAAAGATAGAGTAGTTAAATCTGGTAAGTTTATAAGAAAAAAGCAGAGAAGATAAAGGGATTAAAAAAAATAAATATGGGGAAAAGGTTAAACAGACCCGGAGATAAGCAGCTGAAAGAAGAGCAGGGACACGAGTGGGTGAATTGAAAAGAGTGACAGGATAAATAAAAATCTAATTTACCGGGTATCCATCCCGTCCAGCCTTGCCCTGGTGAGGTTAGACATTGAAGCACGAAGCATTAAGACAAGGCTGAACAGACACTAATAGCTGCACACAACAAACTCACAAAGTCAACATGTAGCCTCGTATCCTACATAATAAAAGGAGACAAGTAGTTAATCATTTAAAGAACTGTGGCTGACTGTTTATTTACTCATGCAAAAGCTTCAATTTTTGAATGAAATCATTTACTGTAAATGGAATCTAAATTTGTATCTGGAAATGAGTGAGGACTTAGTCATATGTTTACACTACAACTTTTGACTCATTTTCTGGCGCCTGTCTAGTATTCATTTCTGTTCCATCTACTCTCAAAAATGAGCCATATGGGTTACATTAATCAAACAAATAATAATAATAATAAAAAAACAGATCAGGTGTTTTCATTTTGTCTATTCTACAATCCACTGCACATTACTTGGATAGATGGCACTGACAGATTGTTACTTTGCAGAGTAGTGAGTGACTCTCCATTGTCACACCTTCCCATCAACTTTTATGGGCTGTAAGCTGTAAGTTTTTGGGGGTCTTTAAGAAAAAGACATCGTTTCATGCACACTTAGCCTGGACCAGATGCAGAGACAGTCCCCCCCCACCAATCAAACCAGTCCCTGTTGGCCGGACATACTGTTCTGTTCCGATGTGTCCGGAAGAACGTCACGGTGAGTTTCAGAGCATTTCCACCTCTGAATATCTGATCAGTGCCATGTGGAACAGTATAAAAAAAAAAGAGGAATAAAATCTGAAATTGGTCACTCCTCGCGTGCAGGTCACAACATTTCAAATTCAAATAAATTAAAAAAAAAAAATCCCAAACCTGAAAACAGCTGCAGCAGTTTCCACTCTGTACAGCTCTTTGTGTGAGTGTGTTTTATCTGTTGACTGTCTGAGAGTGTCAGCAGGAGTTACAGTCCCGCAGCGGAGAATAACTCACTGCAAATAAGTCACACCTCACTAACCATCACCATGAAAGACTCACACACACATACAGTCATGGACACCCACATGCACAGGTGGGTCCATTTATTGGTATTCTCCATGGATGCACGTGTGCGTGAGCCTGTGACCGTCTGTATGTCTCTGGGAGAAAAGATTCCTGGCTCATCCTGCAGTTTATCGCGCCGTGCACAAAGCACAGCGACAGATGACGCGCAGTGGATGTGTGTGCACGCTGTGACAGTTGTTAAAACCTCTGTTTAACAACCTATTAGTTCATTTTAATACTACCTGGATGAGACGGAATTGTACTTACAGGAGGCCCTGCAAGAGAAAAGAGAAATCAGGCATTAGAAAATAAACACATCTCTACTGACACATGAAGTAGAGTTACAGCAGTTCTGGTTTATACAGCAATCAACCTCTGAACAGTGGTCTGTAACAAAAAAACAAAAACAAAAAAAAAACAACTGCACATGCAATGTGGTTCGTTAGATGATGGCTGCAATTAACCACCTAAATATGGTACAGAACAAACATATTAGAGCTGCCGCCAGTGCAGTTTGTGGTGAACCCGTTATGATAAACAGACTGCTGGATAATGGGTCATGTTTTGCATTAGGAAATGAAGTCATGTCAGGACTTTGTTTCTTAAGAACATAAGGGCGTATTAGATGGTGGAAAAACAGCAATGTGAAAAGGTCGGGGTATGCTGGCAAACCGTTTGTCCCTTTAAAGTAAAAAAAAAAAAAAAGAAGAAAAAAGAATGCGATGCCTCTGAGATTTCTTCAGGGCAGTCTTTCTGATGTGACTGAAATGCTCTGATGTTGAGCCTCGGCAGTAAGACTACATTCTGCTTTTCATACTCTAACAGAAAACAAAAGTAACGATCAAAGAGCTCCTCTAGTTGTTAGTGGTCTTTTTTTAATAATCTCCTTAAAACCCACGGCTGAGACCAGGAGCACTAATAAACCACTTAAGTCCCTACAAAGCAAATGTAACATTAGCAGGAATTTTTATTAGTTATTGGGTAATATGCATCTGAGCCGACAAAACCGATAATAATGATGCTGATTAATGCAATGTTAACACATTAATAATATGTGACATGAGTACAACATCAAACACATACAAAAACTCAAGCAGGACTGAAAGTGATTTTATTAGAAATTAAACAGACAAAAAGTCTTGTTAACATGAACCGAATCTAACGTGACCTTCAAGCGGGCTCTTGGATTCAACAGGGACTTTGCATGCATAAAGAGAATGCGTGTGTTGGGGGTGAGCAGGCGACAAGAAGAACAGGAGGGAGGTGTTGGGGTTCAAGAGGCATGAAGACCAACTCAGTAAAGTTTAGTTGTGTCTAAACGCGTCAACAGGGACCTCCTGGGCCAGACAGTTAGGCAAACAAACACACTGGCTTGGAAAGCCACACAGAAAGACAAGGTTTAGCTACTGAACATGGGTCAGGTGTGTGTGTGTGTGTGTGTAGACTACTGTGAAAAAAACAGAGGCAAACATGAGAGAAAAGGAAAGAAGTTAAAAACAAGAAAAATAAGGGAGTTAGTGTGAGAGAGAGGACGCCAGTGAGGGCTGATTTTGAGATGCTTAGCTACTCTGTCTGCCCTCTTTCCTGTTATTCATCTTTCCCTTCTCCTCTCTCATTTGTTTTTGTTTTATTTCCCTGAGAGAATGAAGAAAAACCTCTTCTGGCCTTCTAAAATGTTGTCCTGGAGCCATCAGCATCAGGATGGCGAAACAGCCTCTCCATTTCATATACGTACACGCTCTGACCCGGCCTGCGATGTGAGGAAGAAATACAAGAAAAAGCCTAAACAGAACCACATCACTCCTTCAGACACAGACCATCTGTGGTGAACAGAGAGCAGCTAGTGGGCGTCCAGTCTTGGCTGAATCCTTAGCAGCGCATATCCTCTAAATCAGGTGGGCAGTTATTTTCCCGAGTGGTCCACATGGGAAAGTGGGACTGTTGTGGAGGGCCGCATCAATAAGCTTATAAAGAGATAAAATTAATATTGAGCAGAATTGAGTATCTTACTGGTGCAGCCACCAAATTGAGCCTAACAAATCCAATTTTACTTCTTGTTTTTTCAGTAGTTTTACTTCATAAATGTTAAGATTAAGACTTAAGATTTTTTTTCACTTCCAAAGGAAACTAAATTGCACAAACCACACACAGGACATTGATGTCAGCACATTGGTGGTGTCCACCTTCTCCTGTGATTTCTGACAACAACAAAAATATAGTGTATGTCCACGCTCCGGGAAAAGAAAAAGGTGCAATATTGAGCCAGGATTTGTGGGACGTTTGCTTCACCTGAACATTTCATCAGGTAAAAACAAGAAAGCAGAAACCGATGATCTTCCGCTTAGTCACCACGTTCACAAGAACAGATCCCATCTATAAACATCCACCTCAGTGATTCACGACCACAACGGGAATTTTACAACGCTGACACATATCCTGCAGGTTTTGATAAAATTGCCTAATACTGTCACGTCACAATTTTAATAAGAACCGTCCCACATCAGGATGACTGAAAGTTGTAAAACATCCACTCCATCTGTCAGGATGACATTTGTGAAACCAGAGTTGTGTCTTTGCACTGTTCTGGTTCCTCTTGGAGCGTTTTTGCGGTTTGGATCGATTGAAAAAGCAGCACCATAATGGTGGGTAGAGATGTTGGCGAGGCAGACTCATTAGGCTCGTACTATAGCAGCTGCTACCGCTCAGCGAGAACGACTGACATCTGGGCAAAGTTAGTGGAACCACATGGCCAGAGTTAGCACTATGTCGGCGCAAATGGAAAGGGACAGGGAGAGGGGCCAACTGCAGCCCATCATCCAGTGGCCTGACTCATGGATCACTGCCTTTACTGGGCCCTCGCCTCTAACTTACCCAGTCACGCAGTAAAAAGAGGGACTGTGAGAGCGATGAAGAAAAAGACTGTCTTCCAGGAAAAGCGGTTAAAAGGAAAAATAAACAATTAAATAATTTGATGGGCATTACTTACCAGGATCCCCTCTTTTTCCCATCCTTCCACGTTTTCCTGGAGGCCCTGTGGAAACACACAGACAGAGTAGTGACTTGCCAAAATCAGCACTTTGGGGATGAGTAGAAAATGACTGAGCCTCGCTTGCTGTTTCACTTCTGCTGCTCAAGTGCTGCTTGGCATCAAATGTGTATGAGCTAAAATGTCAGTGCACAGAAATTACGCATGTAGTTTCAGTTTCAGGTGCTAGACACAAAAATGAGATGACAGGAAAAGAGTTCTTTAGAAATAAAAGTACTGTGACTTTCATTTTGGCTGAAGAAAGGCTTTAACATGTACACGTTTACTGTCCAATCACGTCGAGCGAATATCACATTCATCTCCATTTAGACTTCATGCAGTAACTTTCCTGCTGTGATGCAGCCCGTACCACGACCTTTATCGTAAAAGCGTTTTTGTTGTTGATGGAGGAATCATGCTAAGCTGGGGAAAACTGGGAGGAAAACTACAGAAGGACCAGAAGATGATGTGAGACCTCATGCTGCTACTAGACCATGAGTAATTTTCTACACTTCCATTGATTTGCGTCAGTGTTTGCCTGGTGATTCTACAGAGGTACTATTTTACAACTTGTGCACTTGACTGCGCCCCAAAGAAAAATAGGTTTGTGATCAGGCTCAGAAAGATCACTCAAGCTTCCCATTTGGCTCAGAAGTTGTGGCTGGCCGCAAAAGGTTTTCCAAGTTTTCTCCATATGTCAGAGTTGGCTGCATGGTGCAAGGCAGAACAGCCTGTCTATAGTCTCTAATTAGTCTTAATTTACACTGCAAACCTTAGCACAGTTTGCCACAGCATTATTTGTAACATCATTACAAGAAGCAGAATATTATAAGATGAGGATATTTTGTGGGATTACTTTTATAGCACTTTTCTACTCTAGCGGAGCACTCGAGCTTTCTACTACAAGCTTCAGTCACCCACACATACATGCATTCAGAGAGCACTTTTTAAAAGAAGTTGTATGCCTTTAAGCACTTTGTGTAACACTTACACACTCACACTCTGATGGATGCATCAGGGGCAACTTGGGGTTCAGGATTTAAGCCGAGGACACTTCAAAATGCAGACTGGAGGAGTCTTATTGTAGCTTAGCAGCTATGGTTGTCACTTCTGTTGCCTGACAGAACTTGTTCCAGTCAAACTGTGAAAAATAAATTCTGCTTGCTCTAAAACTTTTACTGCACAGGCTCCACACACTGAGAGAAAGCAGGGCAGCTAAAGTAAGAGCAAACCTTCAGCCTGCTTTCCCATGGTTTGAAAGGCAACACCTCACTTCTTCTGTCTTTTGTTCCATGCGGCCATCCTCCCCTGCTCTCATAATGAAATTAGAACAATGCTGGTTCCAGATAAATGGCTCCGTGCATGTTTTCTATTGTCATTATCGACCTTATTGTAGTGGCCTAATCACTTCCTGACTCTGCCAGCCCTTTCAAGGAGACCTCAGTCGTGCTTTCCGACCTCCTACTCATGTCTGTTCTTCTACTTTCATCCTCCTTAATGCAGCAGCAATAAGCTATTAATGACACTGGAGCTCCAGGATGTAAGAAATAGGACAAAAAAAGTAATAACTTTAACTTAAGAATGGAGATTTGCCTTTTTCTTATTGCTTGAATAAACCACATTTTTTTTGCTGTCTACTGTTC